>CM073772.1:30019339-30094967 GCA_037158775.1 Hetaerina titia
CCAGACACTCCACTTCTCTTCTCCTCCCTCTCCCTTCACCGTCTTTCACGCGGGTCGCTGCCAACTGCCTCTCCGTGTATAAATTATTGATCAATTCCCTGTTTAAAAAACATTTTTATCCTTCTTCTTCGTCTACTCTTACTTCTTCTGGGAGTGTGTAGTGTCTCTTCAAGTCATGCCATTTTTCTGAGGAGGGGAACACGGGGATGGCCACAGTGGAAACGGGTAGCGGAGAGGAATCGTGGGGGTGACGTTGAGGGGGGGGGGGAGTTTTGAGGGCTTCGACGGGGTTACGGAGAACAAAAATAAAAGAACGCAAAGCACGATTAAATATATACAGATACACACACACATATACATATATATATATATATATATATATATATATATATATATATATATATACAATTGTGTGTATATATATTCCCAGAATCTGTTATTTCATACCCGCTCTCTACTCCAAGCAAATTACTCTATTCTACCTATTATTTTTATCCTTATTTTTTATCATTCGTCCTTTTACTAATATCATTAATCTTGTTGTTATTTACCAACTTTTGTCATATACTTTTCGTCTCAATATTCCACTTATCCTCATTTAGTTGAAGAAATTAAATTTCCTTTATTTCCGTTCCCCATTCCTTAAACTCCTCTATTCATTTTGTTATTCCTCCTCTTGTTCTTCTGGTTAATGTTCTTCCTTTCCGTCTTTTTTTTAATTGTCATCTCACTCCTCCGGCTATTCCTGTTTTCCATCTCCTTCACCTTTTCGTCCACAGTGTTTCTTACAAACCTTTTCATCACTTTCCCCTCCTCACCCCTCCTTTACCTCCTCAACCCTGCCCCATCCCTCCCGCTCTCCCATTCCCCGTTAGAATTGACTCATTTCAATCCTTCGATCCACCCCGGCGTGCGCCGAGGGAAGTAGTCGCGGATGGGGGAGGCCGGGGGTGTGGGAGGGGATGGGGTAATTGTAAGGAGGGTGGGGAAGGGAGGGGTGAGGGTGAAAAAATGGGCGGTGGGTGGGTGTGGATGTTCGGCTCGTGACCAGTGCGATTTCGCTCCCTCCCTATTCTCCACCCTTCTCCCTTTCTCCTCTATCTCCCCATTTCTATCTCTCTCTCTCTTCCGCCCTGCTTAATTGCCTCCTGATATATCCCATTTCTTTCTCTCTCTCTAACCCGTAACACCCTTTCTCCTTTCGTCTGCGAACCAATCCAATCTCCTCAGCTCATGTTGCACTTATTTGCCCTGGCGTAACTGTTTGTTACTGTGTTCTTCGCATTTAAAAGTGGCTCACACGTTTTTAGCATTACTTAAATTGATGTTTGAATATGTCACTTTAGTGAGAAGAGCTTTCGGCCACTGACCGGAGGATTTTTAGGATTTTAATTTGTGTTCAGGGTTTAGCATTCGGGTTGCTTCATATTAAAACTCAAACCATGAGGTTTCCTGAACACTAATGGCATCTTGGGGAGTGGGGGAGAACGCAAAGAGATCAATGCATTGCCCGCCTGAGTATGTGAATTTCACAAACCTTATGGTTTGATTCTATTAATTCATTTTTTGCTTTAATTAATCATTTAGTGAGATCCACCCTCACCATTCGAAAACGACCTTTAGTGTAAATACTGCGAATGGTTGCATCATCGATAGTTATCGCCAGCTTTCCACCTCCCGCAGCTGTGCTGCGTAATTAGGTTTCCTCTAAGGTCCCATTAGGAATCCCTTATATATATATATATATATATATATATATATATATATATATATATATATACATATATATATATATATATATATATGTGTGTATATATATATATATTCCACAATTTCCGTTTTCCATTTCTTAATATATGTATGCGCATGTCTTACATTTCCCGATATTTGCATGCATGCAAAATTACTCACGCGTCGGCATATTTCTGAAATCGATGAATTTTTATCTCGCGTCCGAATAGTTGGATTGCAATTTTTTTCGTTTAAATTTTGCACCGCTTTCGTTTAATAACAAGGCATCGAGCGGTGGAGGAAACCATATTCCGCCTCTCTCTTTCTCTCTCGCCTATATCAAATAAAGATGTTTATCTATCTAATAGGCATATCTCTTCGATTACACAGCCGAACCTCCCCACCATATCCGTCCGAGGAATTGATGGTATCTCCGAGGGTGATGAGATGGAAAAGACTGGGGACGTCTCGTGCGTAAAACCTGTGGAGTGGGGTGGGAGAATTGCGAGAGGGGAAAGGGGAGGGGAAGGAAGGTCTTCCCCCCGTTTTTCAGCGATCCACTTCCGGACACCTCGACCTCCCAAAACCTCCCCTACCACCCGCGGTAGCGTCCCACTCTCATCGTTCTCTCGTTATCTCGAGAAGGAAATCACCGCGAAGTGATGGCATTGGCAGTTTGTTTTATCCCTTTCGCCGTTAAATTCAAAAGGGGGATCTTGAGGAGATTTTCACGACGAAGTGGCGTATTCCCATCATTGAGAGAGGAAGAGAAATGGAGACCACCCCAAGAGCGGGGAGAATGATGGCGATATGCCAAACTTTCCCAGAATTCCGAACGCCGGAGGGAAAGAAAATGTGCGCAGGGCGAAACGGATGAAGTCGGAGGTCTGGGAAATTCGACAACAGAAGGGGAGGGAAAAATCCAGTGCGACTCTCAAATTATGGCGAGCGGACCTTGGGGTTTGGTAGGCGTCCGTGGGGTTGAGAAGTGAGGCCATTAGGCGAGGTCAGGGATGGGGGAGTGAGCTGGGTGGTGGTTGGGAAGGATTTTTGTAGAGAGCGGGAAAAGGTTAGACGGAGGGTGGAGAGAGTGAAAGAGAGAGGAAATAAAAGTGGCGTCGGCGTTGTTCACGAAGGGGGCTCGAATGGGGGGGAGCGATGTTTTAAAGTCCACTTGGAATGGAAGCAGTGCCGAACTTCTTCGAAGTTTTTTCGAAGAGCACCCAAGAGAGGAGATCGGGGTAAAGCTCCACCACTGCGGGTATTCGAACCCGGTTCCTAGGAGTGGGAAAAGAAAACTATACTTTGGTAATTCGTCTGAATTAAGCTAATCATTTACGCGGAGTTAATCTTCAACTGAGTCTGTCGCGAGCGCAGTTGTCAGGGGATGATAATATCACCAGCCATTTGTGTGAACGGTATTTTTTTGACATCCGACCTCGTTTAATTTTCGTTTATATTCAAGTGTATCAGAATATGGTCCATAATTTTGGGATCACGAGTTGTGCAAGAGAATTGAAATGCCTCAGGTTGCTCCCTTCTGCCGTCAATTTCCCTGAAATTCTCTCTGTCGTCTCGTCTATCGATGTAATGGTTAATTTCAATCATTCACTCCCTATGTATTGGTGTTTCTACCGGAATGATTCGTATGTAGCGAGCGAAATGCAATACTTGGGTGCTCTTATACTTGTCACCCTTGTTGTCACTCTAACATGGGGCCTAACGTAAGGAAAATACGTTCGAAATATTTGCAGATCAGGAACAAAAGGACTTGATCTCGTCAGTGAACGGTGGAGAATATAGGAATCAAATTTACAAGATAGATAATATTTCCCGTTATTTATGCTTCGTCTTGAGCATGTCTCAGTGATTGGATTCTAAGTACAAAGTACTTTCAGTGGTGAAATAAATATAACTTAATGGAAAGGCGTCATGTGATGAAATTGGACATTAAACCACAGAATACGCCCCATGTAGGCACTGATATTTGGATGTAGACGGCGATAGCATTATGATTACACGAGCGAATTATTTGATCATAAAATTGCAAATCATAAGAGTATACGAGAATACGTAAGAGTACTCGTAGGTAATACCTTTAAGAACATAATTATCTTCTTGATTCCAATGGCCATTCCAAGGACTTCCAGCAATTTTGTGATGATTTCTATTCGCTCACAATTCTTTACAAAACGGGAAAGCTTCTCTCCATATTACGTTGAATCCAAAATCAGTTCCTCCTGCGCAGGATCCCAAATACTCAGGATGCATTAAGTGATATCTGACCAGGGTGAAATAATATCCTTCCTTAAGATTTTCATTCTAATATTTTCCCACAATCCTATTGAGGGTTGTAAGTTTTTTTATGAAAGCTTCGCACATATCTCTAAACTTGCTTTCCCCACGTGAGGTCCGATGATAGATGGTGTCACCTCCTTCTAGAGGACCGATGGAGACCCCCCCGGTTTCCTCTTTTCTCCGTTTGAATAAGGAAGTCGCCGAACCACCAAATGAGTGAAGTGGGCGGAGTTTAAAGTTCGCCACCGGCGGTGCGAACCACCCCTGACTCGGATTCGTTGGGGACAAAACGCTTAAAGGTGAAATAAATGTCGCCTCTCGAAAACTTATTACCCGTTTCACTCCTTCGCGCAAGGAAGAGCATGGGGGTGGGTCGGAAAAATATTTTTTTGTGCCTACCACGGTTGGAAAATCAATTAGGAAAGCAGAATTTGACGTGCTGTCTATATTTGGTGACTGCCAACAATTGTGACCACTGGTGAGATCTGGTAACTATGGCGCCTCGACGTAAAAATGATGATGTGCTGACCATATTTATCCACATACATGTAGTACCCACCTCCCGCTACACACAGCTAGGGGTAATTTCAGGGATTTACGTACTTAAACAGAAGTAAACATTGGTTATATAAGTACATTCTGAGTACAAATAGGCGAAATTACATATTAAATATTGGTCTTTCAATAGTAATATGCTTCTTAAATATATGTTAAGCGAGTTAACTGTAAGAGTCGGGATCATCAACACCACGCATTAGTGAATAAATTAAATGAATTTTCCAGCATCAAATTACCTATATCAAATAGGACATCTGAACGATTAAGCATGATTAAATACGAAATATCATATTGTATCTTGTGGTAGACATTGTAGGAAAATATAGAATGAAAATAAAGATCAATATCATAAGTAATCTAAATAATTAAAATGTTTTAATGGCCCCTAAAAACTATTACCTTTCTCGTACACTCATTTTGTTTGCCCTCTACGTAATCCTTCAGTTCTTCGTGCTTTCTATCTGAATTCCTGTTTTCTATAAAGCCCTTTCTCTTCCACCCTCTACCTCTTGTCTTCTAGTAATTTTCCCTCAGTGAAAATTTCCTTTTACGACCTTTAACATTTCGCTAACTCTCGACATTTCCTCTAGCACTTTTGCCTTCAGAATTCGGCTAGCGTCGTTCTCTCCTCTCTTTTCGTTCATGTATGTGAATAATCATCGTTAGTCTTTCCCTTTGTCTAAATTTTTTTCTTCATTCTTTGCCAAACCCATGCCTTATAAACTTCTAATCTCTGCTCATGCTCATGGCTCAAATGAAATGTTTCGGTCGGATCCATAATGCGTCATGCTCCATATTAAAATATTTACTAACCTTTAATTTCTATGCTACTTTAGCGTACTTGTCATCATTTACGATATATTAGATGCATTTGTGATGCAAACTATTTTACTGGAATATACTTATTTGATCACCAAAATTATCCTCCTAATATCTTAAACGGTACAGTTATTTTCTATTTTCCTCCAAAATACTGCTTAAACACAGGAATTAACTCTATCTGCCGTTTGTGTTGAACTTAATATTCCTTCTTCTTCAAAATCTCATTATCTTGACTTTCTTGTGGATAATCATCATCCAATACTTCTACGATTGCTCTCTTAATTAACTCAGCAATAATTGCATTCCCTTGTCTTTCAAAAATTTGGCGTGATCATCACTGGTCGACTCACTTCACCGCACCGATATTCACCTTTTACTCTCAATTTAACCTTTTTCCCTGCCACCCTTGCATTTTCTCATGTTAAAAACACCGACGAAAGCGGACAAAACCCGCCAATCACTGTTCATCGCGATTTTCCCTCTGCTTCCCTTACCTATGTCGTATAATTCACATATAGATTCAGAATATGTTCCTTATTCCTCGAGTGTAATCTTATATTCCGTTAAATTTCCATTGGTTTTGGGTACTCACTTATTAATGCCTCCTTGAAATCGAAAAAGAAGGCAAATATATCCTCATCATTTTATGTATGTTTTGCCGTTAACTATGTTATTATTTGGAATTGATTCCCTCGCTCCCTATCTTTTGCAATCCCAAACTGATATTCGTCAAGGTAGATTTTTGCCTTGCTATACAAGCTAATAATGTTGATTATCGTTACTACTTTTTCTGCAGGTGAAAAAGAAATTCATACTCATTCTGAGGGCATCTTATTGACGTACTTCATTTGAATTCACACTTCTCCAACTTTTTCACATTTCCATTACTCTTGAACTCCAATATTCTCGTCTACATATGTTTCTCAATTTTTTTAAGTTAACTGTAATCTCTTTACGGTGGGAAAAACTCTTTTACGCCTTCTTTCCGCCTTTCCTGAGCCTCTGCTGGCTTCGTTACCAACTTTTTGTATCTGGTATGATAGTTATCGCTTTTCTATCGCGAAATTTTAACGATTATCCCAACTGTTCATTATGTTACCACGGCCACGCGTCTACTTTTCCATGTATATGAAATGTATCCCTTTCCTCTAAATGCTCGTTCCACGGCGTTTCCTTGACACTAATGGCTTCTAGATTAAGTAAACTTTCTAATTATTCCTCATTTTTTCCTTCCAAATTTTATACAAATGTGTCCTCTTTCCATTTCTCTTCGATCCCCTTCATTAACCTTATGTGATCCATAATAACTCCATTAATTTAAATTTGACCATTCTTATTGTTTACATTGGTGCTCTTTTTATTGCGGTGCCAAGGTCTAACCATCTATGTTCGATAGTTCCGGTTTAGCTCGAGCCCGCCACAGAGCTCTTCAGAGACCTCTATCACGGAATTTCTCGATCGATTGGCATCAAGTGAATTGACACTCACTGTTGCCAGACTTAATCGCAGACACTCATGTGCTACCCTAGCCGCTGGTCATCGGGTTTGAAGTATGATAAAAATGGCTACCCTCAACTACTATTAGCCACTACTGCTATTAATTCTACTATTCTCTGTGACGCATATGGTTTCCCAGTATGATCTGGAACCCGGAAAATCACATGCGTGGTTGAAGTTAAGGTTTCCCAGAGGCGTCTCCGCAAATCGAACCAGGGCCCTCCGTTCAGTGGACCATTACTCTACGGACTCGACTGCCAAATCACACATTATTTCACGTATTAGATATGCCATTATTATTATTAGGTAATCTACCGTTTAAGGTAGGTTTTTGGATGGACACAACTATCAAATAAACATTTTGTGACTCCCCACCTAGCAAACTAATCTATATCAGGTCCCTCTTCATCTCGGTGTACTTTTTTCCTCCCTTCATCCCGTCCAACATCCCTATCCTGTTCCTGCCCTTACCTCGCTTGCCCAACATTCTCCCCTCTATTACCTTCTTCAACATTCCACTGCCGTTCAATACGCCTTTCATCCATTTTTCCTGCCTCCATAGGATTTCTCTCAACAAACCCCTCTCCTCACCCACCATCTCTAGTACTTCTAGATATGCCATTATACACAAATATAGTACAGCCTCCAGTTCGGTTTTAAAGTGCAATTATCTATGATGAATATCCGTAGGTGTGAGATGTAAATAACCTTTACTCTCAATGACTACCATCTATTTTATTCCTCGTTATCCACATTAGTACTCCATCGAAAACTAGAGTCCATATGAACGGCAGTCATTTCTCGTTGCACCATCTTTGGACTGCATGATGGTCTCACTGATACATTACCTCAAATGGTATCCATCAGGACCGCAATGTAGAGAATTGAGGTCATCCATGGTGTCCACTTCCCAAATTGGTGTTTTGAGCCCTGTGTTGTTGCTGTTTTGTGTACCTGTCCGAATGTCATCAGTTCATCGGAATATAAGATTGGAAAGGGAAGCGAGTTTCTACTCAATGTCCTGCTTTTTTGGCCTCCAGTTCATCTACTTCCCGTTTCCACGTCTGAAAATACGTATGCTCGCGATCACCCTACTTCGTAGCCATTCTCCTCCAGATTTTCTTAGGCATTCTAATACTTCTTCTCTCCCTAATTAGATACATGTGCAATATAAGTCTCCATTTTCCATGTCACCAATAATTTAATGTGTACCTTTTCTTCCTTTTGAGTTTGAGTGCTTAATTCTTATGTATCAGAAAAGTTTATCAAGACTTTTTAGTAATGATACACTACTTGTTCACAGTGTGTTCGTCCCTGTACATGTTTGGTACATTATATGTACTCGATGACTAAATGTTAGTTTTTAATAAATAAGTTTGTTCTTACGTTTTTTTAATCAGTTATCACTTATTTGCTTCGTTGAATTCTAGTGTCATTTTTTTGCATTTTTTAATTGCTCTTCTTAACAAAGCTTGTATTTCTGCTATTTAGGGAATGAATAATTCCAAAACAATAAAATGTATTCATTCATTCACATCCCTCATTAGTGCACTGGGGTTATTTCTTAGTCTTTTCCTCACATATCTAACGACATACATCGTATATGAATTCAAGGAGAACAAAAGAATATAGTTACTCTCGCCCTATTCTTTACAAGCGTCTAAATAAAATTACTTTTATATTTTTAGTCATTTTAGATGAGAGTTTGAATTTTTTTAACCTATTCCCTTTGATTGGTAACACATAATGGATTAATTTCACATCATTTTAATGGAGCAATTAACACTTATAGAAAGCCTTGAAATATGAATTTAAATGTAGAAGTCTTCTAGGATGAAAGAAGGTCACCAGTCTTTCGAAACCGTTTCCCTGGTGACAAAGAAATTCCTTTATTTAAACTTATTTAATATATATTTAATACTGTCACGACCGGGGCGGGAACTTATTGAAAGGGCTAAACTTAATGAAAGAAATCCATACGTCCTCCGCTACAAATTTCAAAGTTTCACCTTTATGGTAAAAATATGAATCAAACAGAATGGTGTAAAGTGTTTTATTTTTCATTCGCTGGGTACTCACCGCTTTTAGATGAAGAGATACTATGTTAGTAGCCATGGGAATTTTAAATGATTGCCATTTTTTTCACATAATGCGGATGTAATTTTGAGATTAGGGAAGCAATGTGGTCCCACTTATTCTTATCTCTTCCTGCTGCAAGATTGTGTCTTCTCTTTCTCTCCCTTGAAGACGTCTCAAGTGAAATGTGCCGGCTGCCTTTGTCAGTATGCACCGCGGGGAAGAGCAACCTGTTGTGACTCGGTTTTTGTGGTCGGAAGCTAAGTAAAAGGGAGGGAAGATTTATGGAAGATCGTCTCGAGAGTACGGCGATAGTTACCCTGCCCCAATGCGCACTGCTCTGAGGTGAGCGGAATGATTTATAATTGGGCAAACAATTCTCATTTACGAAGGGTTCGGGGTGACAAATGTTTACCGTATGAAAAGAAAGTTTTGAACTTCGTAAGTGGACGATTTTCGACTTCCATAAACGCTTTCCTGCTCTATATTGCGGAGAAGCGGGTCGACTGTGAAATAAAACAATTATTTCTTTTGTCCCATCGAAATAATTCTCGTTTAATGATCTTTTTGTCTCTCTTGGACGGAAATTTGATCAGAAAAAATGACATTTAGACTCACCCGGGCTGTCTAAAGTCTTCCTGAACATTAAAATTCTAACCTTTACGCCCTTCTCAAACTAGTGGTATTCTTAAGAATTGCGGAAGTTTATTTAGATACGATTTGGCTTAAATTTTGCAAATACGTCTTAAATGCAAATCGCATCCACGAAAGGGGATACGCTATGTTACCAGTTTAGTTGTGTACATGAGAATTTCCAAGAAAACATGATCACCGTAGTTATGTCACCGCTTTCATTCAACTTCTCCAGGAGTTAAGTTTTTCGTTAGTAGGAGAGGTGAGATAGTACCGATTTAATTTTGACTCGCTTACTTGTTTAAAAGGCGTTCAAATTTTAATGAGCAAAAAAGGCTAAAATAATATCTCTACACCCTGTAAATTGCAAAGCATGTAGTGTGCAACCTATTTTTTAAAGGAGTAGAGGTGATTTTTTCCTTTTTTTTAAGCTTTAGCAAAAAAAGTCAACAACACTCATCGGAACACGATTAACGCTCCAGCCACCTTAAGGAGTTCTAACGGCTAAGGGTATATCGCTCCGTCAACTCAACCTGGGAAAATTCTACGCCTGAAATCACAGCATCCACTCCTTGTGCAGGATTATAACCCGCGGTCTCTTGATACGCGAGCGCATTGCCCAACGGCAGTCCTCGTCTTTATTCTGGTGTTATACTCGTCGCTTATGGTAAGTGAAAAATTAATGAATGAGGGTTCAAGTTAGATGTTTGTGACGTCTTAATTTTTCTCCAGCCCATTTTTTTTTCAACGACAGTCGTCAACCCAAATAAGTTAATATAACAGGTGACGCCTGCAATTCAAAGGTCGCGGGTCCGAAACTTACCTCGGGCTTGGATATTATTTATTAAAAATTGTTTACAAGGCTACGGGTTTTCGGTGATCTTTGGCATCACACATTACTGTACAGCTATGCCCTGATTAAAACGACACAAAACATCCTTAAACTACCAACTATAGCTTAAAATAACACGTTCTTAACTCCTTATATTTCCTGCCTCCGTTGATTCCGTCCAAAATTATAATTTTTTCCTCCCTCTATCTCGCTTTTCCCACACTAACCCCTCTATATCACCGTTCTCAGCTTTCCATAACATCTTAGTACCTCCTTCACCCACTTTGTTTGCCTCCTTTCAATTTCTCTCATCTCCTCAACCAGTCCCAGTACTTTCTCGTTAGTTTTCCTTCCGATCCATTCCATTTTCATCTACTCTACTCCACACCCACATCTCAAAAGTCTTCAAGCTGCGCCTATTATCTTGTCATGGTGAACAAGTTTCCCAGCCATACAAACGGTACTCTTTGTAAACATTTTAACTTGTCTTCCTTTCACTTTTACGCTTAAGGTGCCCACCATCAACTCACTTATCATTGTAAATGTTTCGCGGCCTGATCAATTATTTTTTATCCCCTTACTACTTCGTCTATCTTCTTTAAAATACTTCTTAAATGGAATAGAGTATAGGAGTGAAATTTAGTAGAATATACTTTATGTTATCAGGTAAGATTTGGTGAAATCTGATTCTGTATTCATTAATAGGCTTTTTAGAAACTCCGGGAGACGTGTTTCGATCAACGTACGGTCATAGATTTCAAGGCGAAACTAGACGGTGAGAAGTCTGTCTTTGCCAGGACAGACTTTTCACCGTCCTTTATTGTCTCCTACCAATATATTCCCTATTCCTTTGCCCTCACAGTCTACATTTTTCCCCTCGATAATGACTGCACATTGCACAAGAGAAATTAATGTAGGTAATACGTTGTTATCAAGCATGTGCTACGAAGGGTTTTACAGCCAAAAATGGCGTGAATTTTATTCTGTTATACAATTATAAGATAAATTTCTTCAATAACACGGGTTATAAATCCGAGGATTAGTTTGCAGAAGCACTCAAAACAGCCATATGTTCCCGGTTAACTCTTCATTCTGTCATAACAAAGAGTATTAATTGTTCGCGGAAGTAATAAATTTTCATTGAACATAGTTAACAACATAGTCATACACTTCTTTTCCAAATGGGACCATGAACAAGCGTTTTCCAGCATCATCATCATCAATATTTTTACGCAGGGTTTTTTTCATAAAAAAATACATTTATTTACTCAAATAAAATATTTGAATGTATGTTTTTGAAGATTAAATGTCAACGGAAGATTGGTCATGGTTCAGTCGAGGAATTTACATAGAAGCCTGTAATTTGTGATTAATAAACGATTTAAAGGACCGTAATTAACACTCCAGCACCTCAACGTCCAGGATTGCACAGCTTGGGTTTTATTTGTCCGGAGCAATCATCCGGATTTCAGCCCGCGGCGACGCTCCAACCGGCATCCCGGTGCTCCACTTTCCCGCGACTTCATTTTCCAGCGTCCTTCGTGCTCTCCCTCGGGGGAAGGGAGGAATAAATCCGGCCGCCATCAAAACGGGGAGGGTACTGCTTCTCGACCGGCCATCCCCTCGTTCGACAACTCCTTCCACTCCCGTACGAAACGACACTCCTCCCACCCGCCCACTCACCCACCGGGAACGCCACACCCAAGTCCCTCTCTCTCTCCCCCTCCCCCCGGAGACGGTCCCAAGAAGGACTAGGGCCCCGTATTTATAGTCGACTCCCTGCTCTGGGAACCTAGGAGGGGTCTCTTGAGTGAAAATATCCCGTGTGATATCCAGAGCTTGGAGTTTTTTTTTTAGGGGTCTCCTCCATCAAAAGTCACATGGGAAATTTTTACTCGGGTTATCCCTTAGAGGGTCTCCAAAATGAAGATGTCTATAAATGTGTGCCTCAGAGAGGTCACTGCCTCGTGGATGGATACTAGGAGAAGAAGTGCTAACAAAACGCGGCATGAAAGAGGTAAGATGGTATGCTATTGCTATAATTTTCCGTGGAGACTGTGAAACACACCTGTTCAACTATTTTTACGGGCTTTTTTTTCTTGAGTCTCATTAGCTGTGAGGTTGTGTTTATAATTTAGAGTTATGTACTTCGAATTAACATAAAAATATAATTTATACTTGTATATTGATGCTCGAACATAGCTATCGAACTCGAAAATGTCTCTAATTCCGACGCAAAACATATTTAATATTAAGTTTTTATTAAATATAGTATAATATAATATACATATTTTATTAAATGTATTGTTAATATTTCGATTACCATAAACCATGAACACAGTAATCAACCCGAAGGTCGGTTTAGTAGGTGATGGTAGAGCTCACCCATGTACCAAGCTCGACGGCGTGTGAATATTCACACATCAGGGTAGGGGGGCCAGTTCATTTCCCTGTGCCGGTTATGGTTTCCCAGGAAGATCTGGTACCCGAAAAATCAACTAGCTTGGGTGGAGCTGCAGGTGCCCAGAGTGACTTGCCCGGGAATTGAACCCGGAACCCTCCGGTCAGTAATATACCGCGACCCTATTCGATTTATATATATATATATATATATATATATATATATATATATATATATATATATATATATATATATATTCACTGATAAGTCATAACAAACACAGAAACCAAAACACAAAAGAGGAAAAACTCACTGGTTCTCGAATTTTCGGTGGTCCAACCACCTTTCTCAAGAGGAATTAGGAACAGAACAGAGTTCTGTTCCTAATTCCTCTTGAGAAAGGTGGTTGGACCACCGAAAATTCGAGAACCAGTGAGTTTTTCCTCTTTTGTGTTTTGGTTTCTGTGTTTGTTATGACTTATCAGTGAATTTACATTACACGTTTGTGGGTTTTCCAAAAAAGTGTATATATATATATATATATATATATATATATATATATATATATATATATATATATTTTTCGATTAATTTACCAAAAATTATCGTGAAATGATTAAGTTAAAAAATAATTATATGAAGGTAGTTGAACTTTTTCATTTAATTAGCCGTAGGTGCAAAATTAACATTTTATCCGATCGGGACCAAATTTCTCCAGCAAAAAAGAATTAGGTTGATAATTATGTTTCCTAATTCATGCGTATTTTATTAATTTACCTCAGAAACAATGTCAATGGCTCCTCCTTTAAGACTTTTAAAGTCTAATTCCTGTGTGGAGATACTATTGCCAAAGAAATTTCGTCGAAAAATCTGACGAAAAACAAGTTCCAGGATATCATGACAATTTCAAATATTCGACTCATTCAAAGGGTTCGTCTTTTCTTTCCAAATATCACGATGTATCGCCATTCCGATTCCGATTTCCGATGCATTTGAGTGGAATCAACAACTCTTCTAAGCGAGTTGGAAGAGACGACGCACTCCAGAACGAAACCCATCCTCCGTCAGAAAAACTTCTGAGAGACTTCTATATCTTAAAGAATGCCTCTGTTTGGTCCGGTTCCTTTCCGACGGAACCCACATCCTTCCTCCCCCGGACGCGCTCCCATCTCAACGCGCTCTTTCCCCTTTCGGCGGACAGCTCCGGGGGCCACCAGGCACGACCCTCACTCTCGCGGCCGAGCGAAACCCTAGCGTTTAGCGGAGCACTCGCGGGACGTGGCGAGCACGGAGGAGGGGGAATGGCGTGGCGGCGAAGGAGACAGATAAGGATCCCGGCGAGAGTTATGACCTTCCTCCTTCCCACTCCTAAGTGAGAGAGAGAGAACGGGTGGGAGGGGGCGTGGTGGTGTGCCGAGTGGCGGGCGCGGTCGAGGTTGGAGGGGTCACGAGGGGAGTGAGGGGTGGCCGGGGTTGGGGGGGGGGAGTGGCGGGGGTGACTGGTTTCACACGCCCCGTGGGGGGCCGTCTGGTTTCCCGTGCCGCCACCACCTCCCTCCTCTCCGCCGCGTACTCCTGGCCGGGAGTTGTGTGGTGGAAGGGAGGTGTTTGGATTGGATATGAAAAGTTATGGTATCCATACATCTCCCCCTCATAGATCCCAGGAGACTGGAGGGGATAAGGAAGGAAATCATCGTTAGTTAAGTCTTTCAATCTGTAGGTCGACTGATTGCAATCACTGCAGGTTCTTATCTATCCAATGTCCATTCCCTCACTCCCTGACTGCTCTAGTGTGATGATTTTTTCCTCTGAGTCACATTCCTGTACCCTGTACTTTCTCATAGAATCTTCTCCTTTATTTCTTTGCCTTTCCCTATTTTGTTCGTGACAAATTCATTGTTGAAAGTTGTGCCGATTCCATCTAGTTCTCCCCTACATCCAGTTTTAATTTATTTAATTAGGCAAAAATTATTATTGCACAAATTACATCGGAAAAATAACCAGATATCAATTAATATTAAATGTGAGAAGCCTTCGAGCTCTATGTTCCCTATTGTGTTTATATGATAAACTACTTCTACAAGATAATTATGAATTCTGTTACTTCTCCACATAATCTCCCTGTCGAGGTAAACATTTCTTTCATGATTTCATGGCCATCGAGAACACTTCATTAGTGGTTCGTTTTTCTCACTGAAAAATTGTTTATGGTTTGTTGAGGTTTCTTGGGCTCGTTATCACGCAACATTTGGCTTTCTCTGAACTGTCGTACCCTCGGTAGCACATGTTTCACATCCAGAACACCGCCGCCGCATCTCTTACTCAATCGAAGATAGTTTCGATGGGTGAAAAGCCACGCAAATAGAGAAAACGTATGCTCAAACGCTGTTTTGTTACGCTAAACGATGTCATTTTAAGGGATTGAAAACGCTTCTCACTCTAGTGACAGTTATACAATATCCGTGTACTGTATGGTGCAGCCATCTATGCCTCGCATTTATAAATAGATCCCGTGTAGTTTTAACATAACTGCATCTATCTATTTACTCCCAACCTTGGAAAAAATTGAGTGACCTTGGAACTTGAACCTCTCAGCAGCTTGAATGATAACATAACATCAGCACTAGGGCACATATTTCTAAAAGCATTAACCTAGCATTATTTTATCGCAAATCATGTAATTTTTCGTTCTTCTATTTTTTTTCCTGCACGCTTCCTCGTTTCATATTTCATCTACGTGTTATATCGTCGGCATCCAATGAAGAGATGGTATCTTCCAGTTTCATGACTCTGGGTTGAACCGCGTGCATGAGAAGAGAGGCCAGTGGGCTTAACGCGCCTTAGTTACACGTCAGGTGGGATATATCGTCCAATCTCGCAAGCCCGACTTCGGGAGACTTCCGGGAGGGCAATCCGGTGCAGTTGATAACCGCCGGGATGTGAGCGGCGTGTGCTGGCTAGCGTGCTGTAGGCACGAGGGAGTGAGGATCGTCCCGGTTATAGCATCCGGCTGGACGGCGGCGACCAGTTCCGGCTTCCTTCCTTCGATGTCCGTCCACTCCGTTGACGGCATCCACAATTAGCGCGGGCACTAATATGTAAATACCGCATTCATTGGAGTTAAAGTCTAGAAACGGTTTGTCTTTTCGCGGCCGGTGAAAGCCTGCCTTCGACTTGACCACCGAACGTAGTGGATTGTTGTCCTTCCAAATTTCCATTTGCATCTACCAATGAGCCATCGAACAGTAAAGGTCATAATCCCAGAGGTAATTCGTTTTAACTGTTCTGGAACTCAATATGGGTAATCTTAATTCTTTCTCACGACTTCACTCACGATATTTTTCATTCGGTTTTACTTTACTTTCGCATACATTCCCACCCCGTTCAAAATCTTCTTCAAGTTTTCGCGTAAATTTACAGAATTCTGTGATGACTTTGGTAGAAATCATAGATTTTTCAAGCGAACCGGGTCGGTTTCTAAAAATTTTTGTTGAACCTCTGAAGAATTTTCCAAGAGGGTATCGATTAACGTCCATTGCATGTACCAAAATTAACTTAGCTCGGTTTCCATGCCTTTGATTATACATTGAGACAAGGATGTGAATCGATATTTTAAGCCAAAAAGTGTAAATCTACAAATGGTCGTAACAATTTAGCTTTGTGCCTATACTATTTCGTTTCGGATTTATGTTGTGAAACTATTTTTAGTTAATATCCTTGTCTCTTATGCATATTTTGAAACAAATATTCGAACCGAAGTATTACGCTCATAAATAACAGTCCCATAAACATTCTCACCCACTCAAATTATGCCACATATGTGCATCTTTCATTTACATCTTATGGTACGTAAGACATTTAGCTCAGTTTCTTAGCTTTTCATTGATAATTATTCGGAGACGGATTAATCGACATATTACTCTGAAAAGTGAATTTCTGCGAACACTAATATCACCTTATATTAGTGTAAATGCTCTATTTTTTTCAAACGAATGTTGGGGAGCTAACTTTAGCTGGTTTTCTGTCTTTATTGTAGTACTTTTAGATAGATAAGGATTTAGATCGATGTGTCACCCCGAAAAGAGTACAGTTCTACAAATACTCGTACCGACTTATATTAGGACATATGCTATACTCCCCAGCAGACCAATATATCAAACGAGGCCCTGCCTCAACCCCGACTTCGCCAATCTCCTCGAGAGGGGGCGGGGGAGGGTGAGGGGCGAGGGGGCGAGGGGAAGGAGGGGTCGTGCACGGAACGAGCGAGGGAGGTCGCGCGGTAAATATAGGACTCTCGGGGTTGCCTGCTCGCCCTTCGCCCACACCCTAAAGAAAGACTTCCCTCATCAATTAATGAATGCATGTCCTCTCCCTCACCGATGTGAGAATCAACAAGCAAACACGGCAGGCCCGAAACTCGTGAGTAAAGTCAATGCCATGTGCGCCATGACGATGAATTAAAATCAATGGAAACTTGAGGAAGTCGTCAAGGTGACGGATATTAATCCGCGGGGCCAAATCGAGGCGTGATAGACGCCGTAGGTCCACGCGAGGGACATGTGGATGGAGGTTAAATAAAGATTACTTCACTTAAAATCTTTCTCTCTTTGAAATAATAGCAAAGCGCTTTGCCGACTGTGCGGTGGACTTTGTAGCAAATGGAATGTAATGGATGTTTGAAGTGATGATTCTCCGGTTCTAAAAATTATGCAAGGCTGGGCATCCACAGTCGCTTTAGTTGATTCTGCGAGTTTTGTCGTCCTCTAGCGCACCTATCTTGGTCATTCAATATCTCTAATCTTTAATCTCATGAATGAAACACCACTTACCTTCAATCAATTAGTCTTCAACGACTGCTCCTGCGATGTACCAAAATATTTCGCATCTTATAATGAAAGTGTACTCTGCATCTTATCCAGTAGTTAAATTGATAATTTACAGTGATAAAGAGAATTTCCGATCTTAAAAAAAATCTATATCATAATGTTCAGAAAAGCAAAGTTATTATGTGTACAAAACCAACAAGGTAACGTGATATTATTCTTTATTATCTTAGCAGAAAAGTATGGCGTGAGACAATGACATTTGATTGGATTTGATATAAAAATAAACTATTATTATTTTTCCTTCTCTTTCATCTAATTATTATTTTAACAGATGTTGTTTTTCTATTATCGTCATTTATCACCCTCAGATACAGATCAACTCTTTTTGTATCGGAAACCACTTTAATGCTTTTCTTTTTAGTAATCTGATTATTTTTTCACATTCCATGTTTACATAAATAATAGTCTCAATTTACTGTGAAAAATTGCTTTTATTTTGAAATTTATTCAAGAAAATAACAACTCAAGAGTTACAATAATTATTCAGATAATCGGAGGATTATGTGAATAATTCCGTTAACAAATGCATAACTTTCAATGCATATATGATTGTGAAAAGGCAGAAAAACGATAGTGTAAGCTTGACAAAAACTGGATTAATGGTGGTTTACTCTAGGTTTACTTAGGTCGTTTCCTTAAGGGAAAGGGCCATTTTCTCTAAATTCTCTACTTAAGAAAACTCGTACGACTTTTGTCTTTATAATTCCTTGACAAATTTTTAAGATGGACTGAAAGTATTTTTTTCAATCCAAAGGAATGAATAAATAATGATTTTAGGTCGTTCCCATTGCTATGGCGTTGATATGCGCTAAAAAAACACTCCATTCCATGGACTCGATAAACTCACAGCCAGCACATGAGTGCTGAAGTAGTCGCTGCATCAAATATTCATCAAAATATTTAATAGACCAAGCTTTCACTCTGCAGGGTGAAAATTAAGTGAGCGAAAAAAATCAATAAAATTCTTTTACGGTGACTGACTTTAAAGATTCTTATCAAATTTCAGCAGTCCTTATTACGTGAAGTGAGAGCTTTCTTTTTGCTGTCACGTTCATAAATAATCGTGCCCCGATCTCCCGAATGCCATTGTGACGATGCTGAACGTTCATTTTTCTCGAGATGAAGTTTTAACATTTCTTACAGGATGTCACAATTAGTTCATTAAATTATTGTTGTTCATTTGTACTTTTAAGGTGACGCTCGTGATTTTGGAAATGTGTATTAAAATGGAGCCGATAAGTGATTTAGCAGCCCACTTTAGATGATTTTAAAACGTGAAAAACACTCAATCTTACTTGTCGTATGAAGTTATGTTTTTGTAAGTTTTAATTCAAAGTGTATATCAGCTCCCACAATTATTCCATTTCTCCTAGTGAGAGTGAATGGATCAAAATTCCTTGTATGTATTTTTTGAAGAAATATGTATGGATACATATATATGTTTATTTTCATATATGTATATATATGCACATATACATTATATATTACATATATATGTATATATATACACACATATATATATATATATATATATATATATATATATATATATAAAAATTCACTGATAGTCATAACAAACACAGAAACCAAAACACAAAAGAGGAAAAACTCACTGGTTCTCGAATTTTCGGTGGTCCAACCACCTTTCTCAAGAGGAATTAGGAACTGAGTTCTGTTCCTAATTCCTCTTGAGAAAGGTGGTTGGACCACCGAAAATTCGAGAACCAGTGAGTTTTTCCTCTTTTGTGTTTTGGTTTCTGTGTTTGTTATGACTATCAGTGAATTTACATTACACGTTTGTGGGTTTTCCAAAGTGTATATATATATATATATACATGCATTCTCAGAATCTCCTCTATTCCTTTGAAAATACTAGCAATCATAAATATCAATTTTACATTATTTGCTGGAAAGGTAAATTATAAAATTCAATTAAAAATTCGTAATGATTAGGCAGCCATAATGTAAAGTTATTTTCCCTGAAAAGTAAAATTTTACTATTCCATTTTGAAAGGCGTTGAGTTAATCAGATTGTTCTATGATAAGGAAATATGCTAAAACACGAAATTCCTCTTCTCTCGATCTCATGTCCGAAAAATTTCCCGATCGTCACATGAAATTATTACCTTATCGGTGCTAAAAGAGCCGTGATACAGTCATTAAAAGGTAAGAAGTTCCAAGTAATTGTGTTGCGTGCGAAGCAACGTATTTAATAGGTGAAATATGCTTCCGATAAATTGTTTAACAATCTGCATAAGGACACTGGATAGCATTCGTTGTCATGCAATCTATTTTTAAAAACTCCGCTATCCAATAACGCACTCTTCGGTTTCCGAAAGGTAGGTTTATTCCATTTGTTTGTTGAGGAGCAAATCTTTCCACTCTTTGTCATTCGATATACAGATTACTCAACTATATCAGCTTCTAAAAAATGTTATGCGAATTTGAGTGGCACAATACTCTTAAAGTAAGTCACAATGCTAAATATTTTATCGATATTTCATTACGCTGTTCAAGGTTCAAGGTCGCTGTTCGAATGATTCAACGGCCTTAGGAGTACTTCTCAACTACGTATGTTTCATATACATGTATGTGTGTGTGTTCACCTGAGGTGTGGATGTTCCCGGCCGTGTGCTTACACAATTTCTGGCATGGGTCCACGGAATTCCATGGCAAAGGGTTCTACCCATTCCATGTCCACGCGAAGGCAATTGTTTTGAACGGGCCCCCTGGCGCCGCTAAACACCTGGACACCTGTCGAAGGCCGACCCAAGGGGCTAATAATAGGGAACTTGCCAGTTTGCGGCGCGCACCCACACAAATTTCCCTAAACTGTCTACATTTTACTTACTCTCTGAGACAAGTACGCAAATTAATGGACTCATTTTAAAGACGCTTTTTCTCTCAAATATATCTATATTTTTTACACCGTCCAAACATATGTATCTAAAAGTTTAAAATGTATTGCAATGCATAACTATTCATGAGTCAAACATACGCTCAAATAGAACGTGCTTCATTTCTTTGATTAAAATTTCTTAACAGTGAGGGGAGTTTTCAATTATTTTCTTAAATTTATCACCGGCACTTCGGTCTCAGTTCGATGTGGAAAGAGATCTTATCATAACCAAAACGATATCGATTATCCGATTGTCTTATATCTTGCTAGTTCAACTCACGGTAAGTCATTTTTCTCCTGAAGACCCAAAATGAGATTAAAAGTTGAAAAGTGTGTTCACCAAGCCCGCGTGCATTTTAAAACTTTGATAACTCCCACGTGGGTATTGATTAAGATAGCAAAAATCCATAAATTGAATTATGAAACAAAATAGATTTTGATCTCAGTTCAACAATAATTTTTGATACAGAAACCTTTGACCGAAAGTTGGTGACTGGTTGTCGGCTACGAACTTAAAAATCCCTTATACCGCCCAATCAAGCCGGACGTGGGTTTAAAATGGTTTGCTTGGAGCCCATGTTATGCTGAATCCTACTACAGCGGAAGAAATTCGCACATTTAGGCTAGGAGAACCAGTTCCTTTCCCTGTGCCACCTGTAGTTTCCCACGAAGTTCTCGTATCCAGGTAATTGCGCCGCTCCAATTTTATCTGGTGGTCTTCAAAGTTATTACCTGAGTGCAAAGTTATCACCCGCTACTGTTAGTGTTGGATTCCCCTTGGGACCCGGCCCTACCAGTAACGGACCTTTCTACCCTATGGGATACCTCTGGGATAATTAATTAAATGTCTACCAAACGACGGTTAGTTTTGTTGAAAATAGTATTCATCCTGTTACGTTTTTTTTTTAAATTTCATACTCAATACAAATTACGAGATTTTAATATTCTTGGAAAAATTTTGGACAGTTAGGTGTTGGGGCAAAACCAAAGGAATAAAGTGAATTCAGGGTGTTACGATTAGCATGACGTAAGATAGAAATCATGCGAAATTGAAGTATGTTTAAATGTAATGCAGAGTGTTACATTGCGTCGTGTTAGGTGAGGGTTAGAGTTGCAGTAGTGGTTAGTCAGTACTTCCATCCAAAGTCTACATTAATCGGTAGACTACCATTAATAACACAGGACTACAAAAAAAAAATTTTTTTTGGTGCCGGGAATCTTTGTGATGATTTTAACTATATTTGTAGAGCTGAATCCAAATATGAAATCCGTTTTTATTTAACAGCTCTACTTTTTTAGATATGGCACATCTTACGATTAGTTGTTTTGATATTTGATATAATCCGGAAAATAATTTTCAAAGTTAAATAAATCTATAATTATACTAATTTATAACCACTCTGCGGTGTTACTTTTATTTTCAATAAACTGTCAATAAGTTTTATGTATATTTCTATATTGTAGGCCAATGAGATAATTATTAATATAATATTCTCATATCATCATGTAGAAGATTTTTTTACGTAAGTAACAACATATCTATATCTTTAAAACTATAGCTGATAGGAAAAAACTAGTGTCATAATTGGATTCAGCACCCAAATTGTTTTTTAAATGAGCATTAAAAGCTCCGGCACCAAAATCACTGTTGGCCTATGTAATGAATACACAGCACAGATATTTGCATCTAAAATATTACCTTTTACAATCAATCTGTCAGTCTCTCTTGTTTTAAGATTCCAAAAACACTTCCTCGTCTGCGTATGACTGCAGTGTAATATTAATTACCACTATAATTCCCTAAAGACGAGACCTTCGTAGCATTCTTCTGTGTACCACAGAATTTTGTATCACATAATCTTTTATTGTCTCGTAGACCAGCGAGAATTGCCTTCCTTCATTCTTCCTCATCTTTCTATCGCTCCTCCGACTCTTCTCCTTCCTTTACCTTGCTTCGATTTTAACCTCCGATTTTTCCCGCAAAAATCATTCTCTTAGCTTGAGGACTATCGTCTTTCAGCTTGTATAACCGACTCATTTATGAGATATTGTTAACAATGCATCACCGCACCTAAACCTTAACCTGTGGGAATGAATAAGTAAGTTTAAAAAAACAAGCTGCATATTGAATGACAAATAACCCAACGAAATATACTCCTCGAACAAGAATCACCGCCTTCGAACTCCATTATTTCCGGACCTCGTTTGGTTGACAATGAAACTATTCTTCTCTTTCTTCGGTCACTTAGCATTCTCCCCTCATTTATCCCCATAACTATAATCTATCTGTCAACATTTTCCCACCCCATCATTTTTGCCCTTTCCAAATTTTACTCCATGGCTACACATATAGTCAGTCTTTCGAAATAGAATGATTTAGTCAAGATTCCATCACGTTCGAAATTTAGTGGACGAAAGTACATTAGTTACACTGTCCAATCAGATTCGTGGGCTCCGTGCGTAACTTGTCCAATCGGGCAGGGGTCATGAGAGTTTACGTTAGAAGCAGAGCGTCTGGGTTTAGACGATATAACGCTAAGTTTGAAAAAATAAATAAAATGTAGTGAAATGCCCCTTAAAAACGATTGCCTCTTCGGAAATGTCACGGACATGCGCCGCATCTGGACGGACGGCGCATATCCGCCTTAAATCGTAATCACGGACGATGTTGGAATCGTTTAAAACCTCGCCTCGAATCACCCAGACGTGTTTCCCGTCGGTGTCACTTGTGCGGTGTAATTGCCACCGCGATGCATTATTTTGTTTCCCCCAAGTCTTTTTTTTTAGTAATTCCTACATCGAGTTTTTCCGTTCAACCGTCGGGTCGTTTCGCTGGTAGGTTGGGTGGGATAGGAAGAGAGAATAAATATCTCGAAGTCTCCGGCCTTCGCCCTACCTCTCCACTATACTGTCACCCTCTCTCTCTCTCTCCCACCCCCCCTTTCCACACCCTTTCCCCTCCCGCGCCCCTGTCACCACGCAATACGTTCCCTCGCACAACCTCGACCGACTCGTTTTGGGCCAGTAAGTCAGAGCGGCGGAGGGGGGTGTGGCGAGGGGAAGGGGGATGGAGGGAATAAAAAAAAGAAAGAGAGGGGGGAGAGGGCGAAAGGCGGGGAAGAGAGGATGCGGGGAAGGTGGGGAAGCGGATTGATCGCCATTGTTGTGAAAGCCCCAGGGTCCCCGGCGTGTGAGGAAACCTCACTGTTGCGTCTCCTAACCCTTATCCCTCCTTCCTTTCCGATTCCCCTACCTCCTCTCTCTCTCTCTTTCTCTCTCTCGCCTGCACCCCTCCTCCTCATTAAAGACGACGTCCTTGCTTCTTTCCCACACCGGCGCCCACGTGGAGGGAGCCTGGGGGGACCGTCAAAGAGGAGAGGTTGGTTGGAGGGGAAGGAGGAGGGGAGCGTGAGGAAGGGAGGGATAGGCGGCGATGCTCGGGCGGCTATCCCTCCTCTCTGTCTCTGCCTCTTATATGTCAGAGACTCCTTACCTCTCCGCCCTGGGCAAGACACTTCCGCGGAGCAAAGGAGGTGGGAGTGAGCTGGGATTAGAGACGGGAAAAAAATTGATCATTAATAAGGCACGAGCCCCGTTGCCGACGCGGGGAAATCAAACGGAGTTGGTTCTTCTCCTCCATGTGGGATGCGCCCTCTCATTAAAAGGACGGATTTCCATGTTTACCACGATTAACATAACCCTCCGCTTCCGTCGGAGTCGTCGCCATCCGAACGACCTGTCGGCTGAAATCCAGCGGGATCTGAACGAATACAAGATTACGGTGGACATAAACTTTGCTCTTTCAACAATAATCAAACGGTCGGTATCGGGGGCTCCTGACGAAATTGAAATCGTGAAGAGGAGGCGATAAGGCTGGGCATGAGTTGAGGCAGGAGGGGATAGAGTTAGGAAACGTCCTTTTTTTGTTAATAAAGAAGGCAAGGTAGAATTAGGATGGAGAGGAATGGAGGTTAAGGATTAGATGTGTGGTGGGGAGGGGGAGTGAGAAGATAGAGGAGAGGAAGTAAGGATTGTGAAAGAAAGACAACAATTTGCATTGCTTATTTTTTATTTATAGGTAAATATTATTTATCAATATACCTCTACACAAAAATTTACAAAATGTGATAGCTTTTTTGCTCAGCCCATGCAATATCTTCGCTGCCACTTTTTTTTTATTCGTTTCCACCACCACAGATAACTCAAGATGCATGATTCATTCGTTTATTATCGTATCGTTCTTTTTTTTCCTCCAATACCCACACCCCCGCCGTCCCTCCCTCCCCCCCCTTTCCCCCATTCCCGACCCGATTCAGACGGGTAAACGTTTTGATTGAGAGAAAAAAAAACCATTGCCTGGTGATGATCGCGCGCGTTCCGTACGTCCATTACTATCAATTCATTTTTTGGTCTCCCACAAATCTAATGCTACGGACACACACACGTGTTTCTCTTTTTTTTATTTTGGCGTGCCGGTATTCACCAATTTGTGAACGGCAATGGAAATTATCCCAACACACACAAACCAGTAAAACCAAAAACATTGTTACCTCTCTTTTAACTTCAATGAATCCTGAGAGTAGCTCACCCCATTTTTTACGACTATCCTGAAATGTTTTTTTAATATCAACACATTTATTTCTCTCTTTTTTTACACATATTCATACTATACTTCTTTGGGCGTAAGCAATGTTAATGTTCCTTAATGGTTCGGTCCCTTGAAGTAGATGCGTCGTCTACTTGCAAATGGGTCGAGTTTTATGACAACTCATCCCATTCATCGAGAAAAAAAAAGATTAACAAATCAACGTTTTTTTTACGGAATTCAAATATGACAATCAAGTTTTTTGAAGTTTTGCGAATCATTATTGTGAATGCCCATATTGGACGGACATAGAACGGAAGGGTGGGACATAATCCTTCCCAAAAGCTCAGAAATGAAGAAAGGAATGATTTAATTTTTTTTCAAATGGCTGTTCTCACCACTTATCTCCCCCACCAGATTCAACATAGTCACTTTTCCCTGAGAGTTAAATTTTAACAAAAATAAACCGGGTGTAGTAGGCGAGAGATAAATGCATCACTTAAACAAATTGATCAACCGTTCAAACAGTATCTCGTTAGAGAGGAAAGTATTTTTTTTGACAAAAGATTCGTGAACATTTTTTATCCCATGTAATGCAATCTTCACCGCCAGATGACCAAAAGTTTTTTATGTACAAAATGTGAAATATATCAGTTTTACAAAAGAAAGAGTGGTAAATTAGAAAAAGCGAATCGCTTTATGCATCATTACCACATCTTTAGTATGACAGTTGTGATATACCACTACCCATCATTTATATATATATATATACATCCATAGTTCTTGTTAGATAGTTTTAAAACCAATGTCAAAGTTCTTTCTTTAATACACATTACACTGAAAATACACCACTTGTGTGCAGTATCTGAAGAACACCAAGTTTTATTCCAAAACTAATTTCTCTTATTTCAGTCTCCGTTAAACGACAGTACACAAACTGGGACAAAATAATTAGATGTAACATTCTAATAAGTATTAGTTCACAACTCAAATCAGTGGTGTATTTACGGAGAGTCCAAAGAGGGGTAGGGGGTTTGCGAATGAATTCGATCCCTGTACTCCGTATCAGATTCGATACACCGCTCCGTGAGCTTTCACACACGTCAGATTTTTCAACACAAGTGTGCTCTCTTTCTCTATCCCTCAACTACTTATCCTTTTCCCTGACTTTTGACTCCACCAAAATAGTTTATTCTTTTTTTTCCTCATAGACGACGAAATGATGCAGCCAAAAACATTGAAATAAATCCTTTTAAACACGTAAAATGGTCACGCCTCAAGAACGCACCTCTTTTGATTTTGGACCCCATTTACCTCTCAGCTTCCCATTTATATATGTGTGTGTGTGTGTGTGAATAATAAATACGCCACTGAATAAGATGTGCGATCTCTCTCACAGTTCCTCACAGCAACCAGCGGGCGGCCACGGGATGAAAATCGACTATCATTTCCTTCCTTTTCAAAGAATTTCCGCAGTACACACATTCCTCGCCAGTTTTTCTCACTAGCCGTTACCAAATTACCACCTTTTTATATTTCCTCTCTCTCTCTCATTCTCAAACTACACGTAAAGGTACTTTGACCAACTTAAATACCCGCGGTATTTAAAAGCCAACAAGTCAATAACAAGGTTTAAAATCTAGAATAAACTAGGGCGGATATAACCGTGTGGCAGTTGTAAAAAAATACACATCAGTAAGATGGAAACATTGGAATTTTTTTTTAATTTGAAACAATAGTTTCCCAATTCAGAGGAATAGATCGTTTCATTCGATAGATTTTGAGACTTATTCGAGACTCCCAAAAAAAGGGTCCTGCACCGCCATTTTTCAGTGTTCATTTTTCTCAGACGATATAAAAATAAAAGGTGCATTGTCTTGCACTGAAGTAAAATATGAACGCTACAAATACAAAATTTAGTGATGGAACACACACGTACTTCATCTTTTACAACATATTTCTAGAACTCTTTCATCAAAACCACCAGGGATTTATCCATCCATGGTTGATACAAAACAGTCATAGTGTAATATTTTCTATTCATTTGTCTTTTATATGACTTTTCTTCGCATACTCTTTTTAAATTATAACCTCACTCTTTACTCCTTTGATTCTTCATTTTTAGTTCTTGCAACGTAAAATAATAAAGATATCTGTAGTCTCTCTCTCTTGCGTTACGTCAACACTGAACTCAATAATCTACGATAATCAAAGTTCATAGGCACGATACCGTAATTGAGAAAAGCGCCATTTTGTCCTTGGTCCTGAGCTTTTTTTTTAATGTGTGAGCAAGACACCCAGCTTTTGCAACGCTCTTTACGTTAGGCGTTTTTCTTTTGGTACAGCAGAACCTCAACATTCGCGGAGTTGGTTTTATTTTATTTTTATTTTCGCGCGCAGGGAAAGATTACCCCAAATCTCAATGGCGATAGAAAGGAATATAAATGATTATTTTTTTTTACTTTCGACGGAGAGTTGAAAAATATTGGGGTGTCTACACGATCCTTTCTCGCGGGGAAAAAAATAGGCATATTTATTTTCTTTTAATCCACGTAGGATTGATATCGCTAAAAGCCTTTGGAGAGTGATGATAATAATAATAATTATGATTTATAATAATCGGTCAATCGATTTCATCCCACGAATGATCGGGGTTTGCGAATGTTGAGTCCTCTCCTAAGTTTAATTCAAGTGATGAGAACTAAACGCACCTTATTCAGGCTCGCGTCAGCACCTTTCACCCTCCCCTCTATCGTCTTCATGGATTAAGTGTGGTTTATTTTTTTTATTTTTGTGTTTGCGTGTACTCTCGAGTGTTTTATTTTTTTTTTTAATTTAAATGTGTTTTTGCATCATGCGTCGTGTATTTTTTTGTTTCAATATTACGGATCGCTGAGTGTGCGTGTTACAATATGTGTGTTTATATTTATGTGTGTGTTTTTTTTCTCAAATGTGTGGCCGCTGTCTCTCAAGCTCTCTGGAGAAAAAAAGTGTTTACGGACCGGTTTCGGTTCAAATCATTTAAAAGTCGCTTTAATTTCCAAAAATGAAAATAGCGAAAGAAAACCACCCCCTATAATGACACGTGTAGACTCGTGAATCCGATTTTGTTTTGATGAAAATCAATGCGCGATGATTTTTTTCAGTTTTTGAACTATTGAAAATTTAAAAAAAAACCACAGAAGGTAGGTAGGTAGGTGGTAGGATTTTTTTCCGCTAACATGTCTACGTTTTCAAAATGGCGTATATATATTCTTCCTTGTAAATTGGGTGTCAGCAATGCAATGCATGGGCCAGCAATTTTGCCGAACATTAATATAACATCTCTTAAAAAATCAGAAAATTCTAGAAATATCGATTGTATTCATTTTTTTCCCTCGTCCACCCCTTCGTCCTTCGTTTTTGTGTGGATTATGTGAGTTCCTTTTCGATCGAAAAAAAAATTAAAAATCCTAAGCACGACGACAGAGTGTGGTGAAATATTGTTCTCTTTAAAAAACGTATATCTTAATAACCTTATGAGTTTCCTTAGAAGTGAAAGAGTTCAGAAAAAGATTACATCAAATTGGTGTTTCAATTAGTAGTTATTATTTATTATTTATTATTATTATTATTATTAGTACCTGCTTAGCCGTTTCAACTCCTCTACGTTTCCCCAATTTATTCGTCTGTTTCGATTCCAAATTCGTTTTTTTGAAAAACCCCAAGTCGTCGGGGGCCTTCGGATTTTTTTTTGTACCATTTGTTCTGAAACCTTTTCTGGCGCTATGCTAACCTCATTTTAAACTGTAAAAACGAATGGAAACTAACGGCGATCGGATATTTTTAACCGCTGATACGCGACGCATACACTTTTAAATCGGAGGTAAAAACCAAGAAGGACACTAAACATCCATCAGAAAACTATTCTTAAAAGTATTCTTTATTTAGTTTTTTTTTAAAAATCCCACGAGTGTCTTGCAACAAATGCCACGAAATGAGGTATCAGATTGGGAGCCTGCTAAAAATCTCGACTGGGGCCTTTAAAACAGGCGAGCGCGTCCGGAGAGCGCTCGCTTGGGTACGACAGAACCCGTAAGTAACAACTACACAACAACCACTGCAGACGGGAATTAAAAAAAATTCACATTCTCCTCCTCCTCTGTTTCTCTCTGCCGCTTTCTCTCTCTCTTTCTCTCTCTCTCTCTCTCTCTGACGTGCCAGACACACTTTCGATATTTTTTTAATATATATATATTTTTTTTTATTCCCTCAGGGACAAAATCTATACTCTCCCTCCCGATCACGCATCACACGTGCATCAGGGCACACTCCGAAAGAATTCAGCGGCACTTATCATTTGCATCCACTGTCGAGTGCGTGTCTCCCACCTGAGAGGAATGCTGATCATTAATGATGAAACTTGATTTGGTTTGATATATATGTATATAAGCCCGACTTCGTTACACCCCTTGGCCCAATTCTTAAATTCCATTGAACTCTTTCTCTCTCTCCCCCGGTCGAGATGAAGGGAGAGAGAGAAGGAGAGAGGGAGGAGTTAGAGGGTGCGGGGAATGAATGATGCACGTCTTGGACGACGTAACCCCGCCGCACGCAACGCCCCCGATCCCCCGTCCTTTCCCTTTCTGGTCCAGTTTATATAATAATGTATGTGAAACCGTAATCGGTGGCGTCCCAAACATTCCAAACCCTTCTTGATTTCTTCCCTGATTTCCCCTTACAAGCAAAGCGTTTTGCTCACTTCTCCGTGATCCGCTCCCAAAAATCCCCCCCCGCTGACCCAAATTCAATCCTTTCCCCTCCTGGAACGTCCCTGGGTGAAGAGCATCACTTCGCTCCGCCCCCCCCCACCCCGCCCTCTTCATTCTGGTCGTCTCGCCACGCGTCGGGCTCGTCACACTTTCCTCTGGGCCTGGCGATATCGCGGCGACGGGTCGGACAGCCGACGGAGCGATAAGATGTGATACATCGGTGCGTGTTCGGGGCATGGCCCGGGGGTGAAAAATGGGTGGTGAGGTGGGAAAGGGGAACCTACCCCCATATTCTCGATGCCCTCATACTCCCCAGCAACCTTTCGTAACCAAACCATCCCTACTCGCACACGAGCATCCCCCACCGATGTACCTTTTTCCAAACTCTCGCCACCCCAATCCCATCGTAAACTCGTACCCTGCTCACCCCCGCGAAGAAGTACATTTTGATCCAAGTACGTCACGACCACCCCTAAGGCGAGATATGGAAGGGAAGCACGCCCGCCACACAGCACCCAATTATCCCCCGCGTTTTCTTTCCTCCCTCTCTCTCTCTCCAGGGGAGCGGGCCACTTTGAAACTTGAATCGGGCACGGCAGCGTTACATACTTTTTTCTCTCCTCAATGAGGAGAGCAAGACATTCCCTCTCCGGCTCTCGATCTCCCTCTCAGGTTCTCGACCGGTCGACAGCCAATGCAAAAGGGTTGGCGCTTACCTGTGACCTGTTTACTTAAGGCACACGGTATATATCACTCATTCTTTTACGCGTTTCGAAGAATTCCCTCTGCGTATTGTCCACCACCGCCAAAGCCACCTCCACTCCTCCCCTTCTCTCCACCAGAGTCCTCCACTCCCTCCTCTTCGTCCTCCTCTTCTTCCTCCACCTCCTCTTCATCCCTCTTCATCTTCTCCCCCGGGGCACCGGTTCCAGGAGGTCACTCATGAAATCCGTCCGCTGCCAAAGGTAAACCCCGGTCTCTCTCTCCTGTCTCCTCAATTCTTCTTTCTCTCACTTCTCCGGCTCTCCTCTTTCCGCTCACCTTCTCGACACCCCTCCTTCGAGGAAATATCCTCGGTTATCTCTTCCCTTCTTTGATACTCTCCCACCCCGATACGGTCGCCCCCCTCTCTCTCTCACCCCTTGGTTCCACGAAAATTCCCCTTTGCTTGCTTCCTTCCTCTTCCTTTTGCTCTCTTTCTTCCTCCGCCCCGTGACGCGCTTCGATATTCGCTTGTTCACCACTTCCCTCGCACCAACGTCTCCTCCTACTCCTCCTCCGCCCACCCACCCTAGTGCTGTTCGTAGCGCGCTCTTCGCCTTCTTTTGCAAACTTCCACAATTATGAAGATGGCCGCTAACACGGCTATTAGGAGTATTACGCCGAACACGATGCCGGTTATCTGGCCCGCTGTCAGTACCCCTGGAAATTCATAACGGTATGAGAGCGTGCATTTTGCTTTTTTGTACAAGTCAATAAATATTTGGTCGCCCATCGGCTGGAATTCCGTCATGTCATTTAACTTCAGGGGGCAAAGGGCGTCTCTACAACAATAATCCAGTGCTCTTTTTTCTATATTTCTCCATTAACTGTTTATCAGTGTATTGAGCAATTTTCACAAAACATTTAGGCAATAGCGAAAGAGAGCGTATAATGAACCTTTAAATTGATATTTTCTTAAATATTGGTACAATTGCTAGCATGCACATTTCAAAATACACGTTTATATCCATATTTAAGTAATAACCCGTATGGGTTTTCTTAAAAAAATTTATAATTTTCCCCAATCTTAAAACACTTAAATCAACATTTGGCTTAAGTAATGACATATATCACTCCAAAATAATATCAGAAATATTTCATCAGTAAGCAAAAGAATTCAAACGCCAGTCCCTTACCAAAATTGGTTTAAGAGAACACAAATTATTGTAGAGATGTATATATATAATAATATTTCATAATGTAAAGAGATTGAAAGCCCAAGTATGTTCATAAATCATGTCACAATTCATAGCAACCTGCGATACCCTAAAAAAAATCGGTTTTTTTCCTAGCTAACGCCTTTAAGTACCTCACTAAAAATTGAAGAGAAATATAAAAATGACATTTTCATTCACATGATAAATTAATTTATAGTTACTAGGAATTAAAACATTACAGAACGTTCAATAAAAAAATTTAACTTTCAGCAACTAATGCATAATACATTTTTCGGCATTAGGGTGTCCAATGAATTGAAATGAAAATGATGTTTTCATTGAGGTTAGACAAATATATATATATAGCTCGTGTCTAATCTACAACTACTGCACACTTCACTGAAATAACGTTTTGGCAGGTTTAATAAAAGTCACCGAATAAAATATCCACTGATCTTTCATTGTATTCGAATCTTATAAAGTTAAAAAATTTGAATACATCCTTTTGCACCGCAATGAGTAAAGATTATTATTACGATAAAATTACCAGTTGAGGTGGAGTGACTGTAGAAATCGACCAAGCCTATACAAAGCGTGCTCTATAATAAGCACATGCTGAGAAGGAAAAGGAAACGTCAAGCTTTACGGTAATCGAGAATTATTAATCAATTAGAAATTTGCTTGCTAACCAATGTGACCGTTGTTTCTTTCGCGTTGGATCGCGGCTAAATTCTACATTAATATACTTCACTTTCATTGCGTCCACCTTTCAATTGTGACATAATTTATGATCAAACCCTTAAAAATATATAAATATATTTACTTAAATTTGTGCAATCTAGTGAATTTCTCTAAAGCAGATTAAGTTTTAAAAGGTTAGTTAAACTCTAACTATGATTACAACTATGAGATTAAAGTTAGCGACAACTGGTGTGCACAAGGCTAAAGTTAAGTGGAAATCATTTTTATGTTAAACAAAGCAAATATAGGGCTATATCCAGATTAATATCTTTAACTACAAGATTAGTAAAAATTATGTCCTACACTAGGGTTACCTCTACAGGAAGCAATCAATGTATTAGGAATTATTTAATGAACAATTATATGTATATAACTATATTTTTAATAAAAAAAGAACCTCCTACTCGAATGGTGCGATAGAAATTCACTTAAGCTATATGAAAAGGTTTTATAATAATAGAAGTTTTGAAGTTCGAGAGGTCTGTTACTAGCTATACTATGCTATTGAAGCTACAAAGTTTTGAAAACGTTAACTCTACCGACTAAGGCTTACTTTAAAGTCGAAGAATTCACTCGTAAATATTTATTTATGGTAGTTAAACGTGCCTACATCTAATAAACTATGGCTTTGAATGAAAATTGACTCACATTTCTTCGTTAAATTAACATTAACACATATCCCTTACACAGCCAGCGATGTCGAAGATTTCTGACAAAACTCATAATTTATGCAGGGGAAAGAACCATCAGATCTTGGTATCAGCTGTCACCTAATGCAATGTCAAGAGTTTATTAGGATATGGAGATAAAATCTTTCCAGACCAGGCTTAAGTTAAACAAAAATGATGCACTATGACATTTGAAAGGGGATATGAATGATTATTCCAGACATTTAATAGTCTTTGATGGGTTTTTATGGGATATTATTTTTAGAAAACAAGTTTATTGAAGAGACACCTTTAAACGTTTAACATTAACGCCGCGGTTGATTTTGATGTTTATTTTAATTACTCTATGATTTTACGTGAATAGTTCCCAATCCAAATCTAGACCTCGTTTTTTCTTAAATTTATAATTTCACTACCGTTTTAATTTTGCATCACGACCTCAAGGCATCATCAATAGATTCGCGTATCATTCGCTCGTAATCGCCAGTAAGCGCTACACCCTAAACTTCTCTCGTCCGCCTAAAGCGTACTCACCGTTTTGAAATTCTCAAGTTTAATGCGTGGAGGATATTAGTTTGACGATTTACATCGCTCATTTAAACATCGTGAGTTTTGAAAAGCGCTCGTTCAGGCGGTGATAACCTCCGCCATCAAAAGCGATCCGTCCCCTCTTTCGAGTATTAATTTGGAATGGACTCCCGAGTGGAGAGTTACCAAACCAGCAGTTTAACGATCCCGAATCACAAGGTCCCGTTATTTTTAAGCCAACGCTTAAAAAAACTCTCGCGCACGCGGATTCATCTTGAATTCGTCTTTTTAAGTCAAAAAATAAATCTTTCCACAATGTGGCGTCAATGACAACAACAGTAAATAAGCAACAAACCCCAGTTATCATCGTGCGTGAAGAAGGCAGTCTTGAAGACAAGAGAGAGGATTTGGAGAATAGAGTGAAAAAAAATAACGTGAGGCGAGGAAATAAAATTTATATTAAAAAAAAAGAAATAAATATATTTACGTGTCGAAAGTGCAAACAAGAGGAAAAAAAGTAGCAAATTCAAAAAAGAAAATCAGCAAACCGCAACGCAAATACCCCCAAGTGGTGTCCAAATTTCCTTGTTTCCTTTGATCGAGGCAGGTGTACAAACACTTTAGCGAGAAGGGATTTAGATTAGCAGAGAGAGAGAGAAGGAGGAAGACATATGAGGCGGGAGATAAAGAGCATATGAGTGAACGATACACGAATGGGATGTGACCTGGGGGTGGGGTTTGAGGGGGGGGGAGAAGATAGAGAGAGAAACAGAAGAGTGGAAGGGCAGGACAGGGAGCTTTCACACGCCCCGGGTAAACATTAACAGGTAAACGTGCTTTCGCGGCCGCTCCCGGACCCGCCGGGCATTGAATGTGAGGTTAAAAAAAGAAAGAAAAAATATTAACCCGGACGAAGCCACACGTGCACAAACACACACACACACACACACAAGCAGGCCCCGGAAAGAGTCAGACGACCGACAAGGGACTGATTCGCGGTCAACACACGTCGCCTGAGACGACCGTCCGGAAGCAGCTCACGGGGAGAAAGAGAGATAGAGAGAGAGAGAGAGAAAGCAGAAAAACACTCCCGAGGAAAGCAACAACGTCTCTCCGGGTGCCTCGCCGGGTGGAGGGCGGGCGGGAGGAGAGCGAGCATGGGGAGAGGAGATAGACGGGCATATGAGCGGTATGTGCGGCCGAGGGAATTGAAAGGGAATCAATCCCCCCTTGATCCAGGGATTACGACGTGCAGGCCCCGGGGAGGAGAGGGAGGGATGGAAATAGAGGAGGAGTACGTTAACCGGGACCTCCCGGGAGGTGTAAATTAATACATATTTATTTTTTTCGTCTTTTTCACCCTCCTGCCTCTCCCCGACTCCCCGGGCAAAGGGCAGGATGCCAAAGTACCTTCTTGCCCCCCGCCGCGAGGGAGATAGAGCGGCCTTAACTTGGGGTATCCCGTGACTATCGCGCGGATGGTTTCGGCATATGTATATATATATATATATAAACATATATATATACATATATATTTTTATGTGAATGGATGTAGAGAGAGAGAGATGGGTAAGGTTTCAATGCGTACGAAAAAGGAGAAAAAGGTTACCTTGTTTCCCGTTTCCCTTGAGGGGCTTGACGGCTTTGTTCGTTAATGTTAGCTTTGATTCGCCTTTACTTGAATCGTTCCCCATTTCCTATTGATTTGTCTCACCGCACGCTCGCTCACTCGCTCGCTTGCTCGCTCCACCCAGTCCTTTCCCTTGTATCCCGCACGACGCTGCCACACAAGACTCGATCCAAGAATAATGCGCTGGATCGATGGTGGGTGTCACCTGCGTCAAGGAGGAGCATGCGCAGTGGAGCGACCCTGGAGAAGAGCCATCCCCCCTCCCTACCTCCCCTCCATCTCCCTCCATCCCACACACACACACATACACACAAACACCCCGACCCCTCCATCGGGACGTGGGGTTTGGGTGGGGGTTTGGGTGGGGGTTTGGGGAGAATGATATCCTCTCCGCGAGAGGGGCGAGAGTTTTCGTTCGAGAGGGTGTGTGTGTGCGTGGGTGGGTGGCGGGAGGGTTGATGGTGGGGGTTTTGAGGAGGGGGGAGTGAATGAAGGAGGGAGGGATCGAGGGAAGGGAGATGGAGAAACTGAAAAACTGAGTCTGACTTTATCGGTCCGAGGGACAATGAGTCCCGTGGACACAAGTACACAAATTGTTTGCCGAGTCGTTTTACCGTTTCGTAACACAACAAGTATAAACACGGGTTGTATGACAACGGAGGACCCCAAAGGTGATAAATGATTTTAGAAATTTATTTCAGTACATCTTTCCTTACCGCGGAATATTTTCTTACAATTCAAACAGATTGAAAAAGAAATCACCCTGCAAATATTTAAGCACAGAAACCTTAAACTGGTTTAGGATCCTTCTCCCTCTCCGACCCACGGAGAGGAGTGGGCGAGAATAAAGGGGTGAGAGAGAAGAAAGGGAACTCACGCGGGGAGCGAATGGAGAGGGAGATTCTTAACTCTTTCATTCTCTCCCTCGTGCAAAAATATTGGTGGTCCGAGAGGAGAAGAGGGGTTCGCCGAAAGAAAAACAAATAAAAAATATTTCCCACGTATATTTCTAAACTTTTCGCTCTGGGTTGCGGGACGGTTGTTTCCGGATGGTTTCGTTTCTGTTTCTCACTCGGAGGTTATTCCGGATTTCGTGAGAGAGAAAGAGAGTGTGTGTGTGGAGTCTTGGTGTGGGGAAGGTAGGTTTGGGAGTGCTGAGGTTAGAGGAGAAGGACCCCTGAAGACGGTGCGCGCGAGCCTCTAAACACCGCGGATCGGCAAGGATTTGAGTCGCGTTCGGAGCGGGATTGGCTTTAACGAATCCGAGGAACTTTCCCTTCGTGACCTTGCCGGAATATTTTTCCTCTATTGCATTTTTTATTATTATTATTTTTGGTTGGGACCGCCCGCCAAGGCGATCGCCGATTCAGTGCTTTCTGTGGGATCACGCGACCGCGCCGGGCTTTTCCGGACCAAAAATGGACGTCGTCGTTCCTCCGCAGAGATCCAAAAATTCCCGCCATTCACTATGGGATAAATTCGTCGCACCCCAAGTAATAATACTGGCAATCTGTACGTTAGAGGTAGGTTTAGAAAGCTACCTGAAATGACTGTAACACAGCAACCATGACGTGAAAGAGTGGAATCCATAAGGACCTCCCCACAAGACGTAAACATCTTTGTGGTTTTGCACCGTTTCCTTCTTCGTCACCCCGTGATTTACATTCCATCGTAAATGCCTATTCCCCTTCTTTCACTTCCTCACGTACCGAATACTCTCCCTACCGTCGCAACTCTCAAATAATCCATTATACATTTTCTTTGAAAAAAATAAAACGATTCTACAAGAAATATTGTTAATGGTACGATGCGACCCACCATCAAGTACCTATTTGTGATGCCGTGAAACGAGTCGCGCTATCCAAAAAATATTTTATACGAAATCGTTATTTTTTCAATGAAAATTCCAAACTTCAACCAAGTGAATTCAGAAGTAGTTGAGTTTAATCCTCTATCCACTTTTCCTGTCTTCTCCGAAGTTCTCCTGGAAACTTTCCTCCCTTCTCTGAGCATACTATATCTAACCCTTCTTAGTCTGTCTCGGTTTATTCGCTCCATTCTTCTCATTACCCGCACCTCAAGAGCCTCACTCCTTTTACTTAAAGAGAAAGTGTTGGAACTCAACAGGGATAGGGTCCATATCACGTAGGAACAAGTGGTAGGTACGCCTGAATTGATCGACGCACGAAAGTGGTGTGAGGTCGCGCAGCTTCGATGCAATTCGTCCGTGGATTAAATGAGTTACAGTGTGAGTGTGTGTGTGTCTATATATACATATACATACACATATATACGCGTATATATATATATATATTATTATTATTAGGTAATCTACCGGTTAAGGTAGGTTTTTGGATGGACACAACTATCAAGTAAACATTTTGTGACTCCCCACCTAGCAAACTAATCTATAGTGCCCATCATTATATTCTTGGGAATCATAATTGAGGTGGTTTCCCGTTGCCTTCCTCAATAGTGTTTTTAACGTGACACCATCACTTAATGGCCGCCCCACTGGGGTCAGACGCCATTGCAGCCGCCTCACTGAGGAACAGACGCTGCGTGGACTACCTTTCGTCTGGCTCCTAACCTTCGACCTATCTGGCATGGGTGACCCTTCCAGGAGTAATTATTATTACTCCCGCCAGCACAGCTCTAGGGGTCATCGGAACACACAAGCCCTTCCACCACGACAAGGTTGTAGTCCATGGGAGGGGATATATATATATATATATTTATATACAGGTATACCTGTAAAAAATATATATATATATTCATTCACATAGAATTAGAGATAAGGAAATGGGAAAGGAACACACATAAAGGACGAACACAAGAGAGGTGGGATGAATATTTGTTCGCCGTATGGCGGGATTTCGTGTTTGAACGTATATAGTATATATAAATATATATATATAAACCATAAACACAGTAATCAACCCGAAGGTCGGTTTAGTAGGTGATGGTAGAGCTCACCCATGTACCAAGCCCGACGGTGAGTGAATATTCACACATCAGGGTAGGGGGGCCAGTCCCTTTCCCTGTGTCGGTTATGGTTTCCCAGGAAGATCTGGTACTCGAAAAATCAACTAGCTTGAGTGGAGCTGCAGGTTCCCAAAGTGCCTTCCCCGCGAATCGAACCCGGGACCCTCCGACCAGTAGTCCAACACTCTTCCCACTAGACCACCACGACCCACTATATATATTGTGAGTGTTCTCGTGTATATGTGTATATGTGTTCTCGTGCTGTGTGTTACTGTCTAAGTTTTTTAATCAACACTTCCGTGTTACTTCGAAGAAATCATCTATACTATATATATATATATATATATATATTTGTCACCGGTACTGTTCAACGCATATGTAGAGGAAATGATTAAAGAGGCATGGGAAGAACTGGAGGTAGGAATGAAAGTCGGAGGGGAATTCGTAAAATCGGTTAGGTTTGCTGATGACCAAGCATTAGTTGCTCAGTCAGCCAAGGGGTTGCAAGTATTGTTGAGTGATTTGGAGGTTCAGTGCGATAAATATGGGATGAGAATCAATATTAATAAAACAAAGGTTATGCGATTTTCCAGAAAGAAAAAGGCTAAGCTAAATATTAAAATAGGCGGGGAAAAAATAGAGCAGGTAGAACAGTTTACATATCTCGAAAGTGTTTTGGACCAATACGGTCAAAGTGGTAGGGACGTAAGGAGAAGAATTGCGCTAGGTAAGGAGGCTTTCTCAAGGAGGAGGGAGTTCATGACGGGGACGTTGAGCAGGGATGTTAAGACAAGACTCGTAAAAACTCTGATATGGAGCGTAGCTATGTACGGCGCGGAAACGTGGTCGCTGAAGCAGGAGGATAGACGTAGATTGGAGGCTTTTGAAATGTGGGTGTGGAGAAGAATGGAGAAGGTGAAATGGACCGAAAGGAAAACAAATGAGGAAGTGCTAGAAATGGTGGGGGAGGAGAGGGGTTTGTTGAGAGAAATCCTATGGAGGCAGGAAAAATGGATGAAAGGCATATTGAGCGGTAGTGGAATGTTGAAGAGGGTAATAGAGGGGAGAATGTTGGGCAAGCGAGGTAAGTGTAGGAACAGGATAGGGATGTTGGACGGGATGAAGGGAGGAAAGAAGTACACCGAGATGAAGAGGGACCTGATATAGATTAGTTTGCTAGGTGGGGAGTCACAAAATGTTTATTTGATAGTTGTGTCCATCCAAAAACCTACCTTAACAGGTAGATTACCTAAAAAAAAATATATATATATATATATATGTATATATATATATATATATATACACGCGAGCGTGAAAGGTGAAATCACCAAACCCATTATTTATCAATAGTGATTAGAGCTAGATTTTACTTGATTAGCTCAATTAATCTGTTTTATAATTTTTATTTTACTTTATATTGATCATTCTTTATTTTAAATGCTGTCGTAACGTAGCTTCCTCCTACCCTCAGTCCCTATTAGGGTTAACAGTCGTTATTGTAACCTAACTTAGTCGTATAAATGTGCATGTCTATTTCGAAATTATAAAAAACTCAGTACTTCACAATCTATTCTCTGATTGAGTTCACGTAGCTGTAAACTAATTTTATGTGAAAAGGAATGTTGTCAATAAAGTTTTACTACGCGTTTAAATCGTTTAAAAAAAACGTTCCCCGTAGCTCTACCATGGTGACTTGCCAACTGGAATATTACAATGGTAAGATTTACTGCATGCCGGATTGATGGTGGTTGAAGTCGCAGGAAGTAGAAACTTATGGCAATTCTAAGGATTAATGAGCCAATGGGGTTACTGTCATTTTTCGTATTTCATTTTTATCAAGAGTCTCGTATCCACAACGTTGGTACGACATCATGTTTTTAGTTTTTCATCCGTGCAAAAAAATCCGGACAAATGGAGCACGTCCAGCGGTATACCCGTACTTTTTCACCGGGTATACGTGTACACTTAATTGCAATAAAACTGGACTCGTGTCTTTGATATTTCTGCGAGATGATTTCAGTATCTCTCCCCTTTAGATTGGTATAACTCTGCAGCTCGAGTCTGTTTTATGGGAAATAATTTCTCTCATTGCCAAAGTGTTTCAAATAACCTTCATGGTTGCAGGCTTCACTTTGTGGTAGTGCATAGCATAGAGAAACGGTACCGTGGAATAAATAATTCACTGGAAAAGGGCTTTCTTCTTCCTTCTGTATGTGTATGGGCTAAATCGCTTCTTTGAGAGTCATCAAACATTATTAGGAATAAATTCTAGAGATATGTGAGAGGAAGGGAATCTCTCCAGTCACGAATAGTGTGTTGAAACCTTGCATGAGAGTAAAATGGTTTAATTAAAATCTCTATTTGTAAATCACATTTCCGGAACTTTCCATTGCACCATAGTGCATAATGCCTTCTCCAATCTTTGCTAGTTTAGTTCTCACAATGGTCGAAACAAATAAATGTGGTAAAATAAAATTGAATTGAGTTTTTTCTTCCAAGAATTGGGAATTTTGAGGTAAAGTATGAAGCTTTTTAAAATTTAATTTCTAATGCGAGTATTCTATTCACTTTATTTTCTTTAATTTCGATCATATTCACGCGGAAGTTTAATACAGAAATTATGTAAAGAATATTTTCGCAGTCAATTACCCAATTAGCGACTTCAAACTACATATATATCCTGATTCTTTGCTAAGGGTAAAGGTCCGCATTCTATCGTCCAACGTCTACACACTTAGTTAGCATACCGGCAGGCCACTCCACGAAGTTAACATTTTGGAAGTGGGACATTCTGAGAAGTTTAACGGGCCAATGCCAAGGGCGTTATTGGTTTTTTCGTTGATTCGTGGGGTAGTGGGCACCATCTCTTGGGCCGGATCTGAACCGAGGGCCTATTGAATTCGTTTGCCGGATTATTTTTACGTAACAAATATTCATCTGGCGGAAATAACTGGTTAATAGTATTTTTTAACAAACCGTGAAACACCGCCCTTCGCAAAAAATCCTTCCGCAGAAAAGATTTTCATTCAATGATTTACACAGCATTTATTTTATTGAATATCCTTTGCATTAGTGTTGCCTCCCATTATTTCATTCGTATCCTAAATAAATCTGATTATTGTAAAATATTCTTGTACACTTCATAAATGACTAATTATAATTCAGCATATTATATTATTATTAAATGGTGAATGTAAAATACATTTTCTTCAGAGATTAGGCTGCGGGCCCGATAGAAAAGCAATCTTTCCCCGATAATAAAAAATCAAACCCTAGAAGCCAATATTTTAATTGAACTAAATAACTAGTCTGTAGCTTTAAATTGATAGTCAGTTCTCAATAAATTTATAAGTAATAAAACAATATGATTCAATGGTTGGACAACATTTAATCCCAATTGATATGTTTTACAAGGTTGAAAGTAGCGCAATTTTAAAGGGTTGAAATATAATCAATTTCGATTAAAAGACAAAAAATCACTCCAATAAGTTTTGAAAGCCTTTATTTGATTCAAAATTTGAATGTCTTCTTTCGCTAACGATTGAATTTAAAATGGCCCCAAATAATATAAGTGGAGTTATAATAAAATATTTTTGCCGTTACATTAGGATAGATGGACGTTCATAATGAGCAAAAGTTGCTCAATGATGATGACAGTAATCGTTGATTGTACGGTGTGTGTATCTATGCGTAGACATACTTGTAAATCCCATGTCGATTTCCCAGTCGCCAAAACGGCCAAAACCGATGCATGTAAGTAGGAATGACTTCTTATTGTTTATCTACACTTTTGTCATCATTTTTAGCTATACTTGCATTCGTAAGGTGAGCTTAATGTAGATTTTCGTTATAAATGCAACTTTATATGTTGTTAAGAGTGTATCATTGAATAAATCAAAATATCTCCTGTCATACATTCTACTTCCATGAATCTCTAGCGCACGCAGCACACACTACTTAAACTAAAAGAATGACTGAGTGCGACGAAGTAAATACAAATCAACTCACTTTCACAGTGACTGGACACCACGGTTTTCTCTCAAGATTATTTATGTCAAGTGGATCTTTATTTAAGTTCCCTTCATGCTCCTTAATGCGCTCACCAAATGAAGTTTTTTTCTCATAGAGCATAATCAAGAGTGGTGCGGTCTCCGGTGCACAATAATAACACATTTTAACATCAGGGCAGGTGCTGCTTTTTTAATAATGCCATCCTAAAATTCAAGCCTGAATTAAGCATTTATGTCATGAATAAATCCCCACATCAGTAACGTATACATGAAAATAAATAAACAACTAAACATACTCCACTCCAATATTAAGTGTAAAATAAACAAATAATGCATTTCTACTTGAGCAATGAATTTATTTCACTTTTATATGCCCCGTAATTGCAATAAGAATTTGTTTGCGCCTTGGATGCAATGTTACGAAATGGGGAAAATATATACATATAAAAAATATATGTATATATATAAATGTATTTATTTATTTGTATTAAAATATAAATATATTTATATTTGCATTTATTTATATTAAATACGTTACTAGTAGATAATTATCATAAAATGTTGGCTTCTAGACATATACTGATTCTGCTGTTTAACTGTCGAAGAAGAGTAGTTAGTCTTTCCAAAAAATCCTTAAAAGTTTTGCTCTTATTGTTCATAACGACAGAATCCTTTTACCCTCAAGTTGCCATAAGTATTTTTTAGTATTGAAGTAAAGAACTCGATTTTCGGTCTTTTAAAGAATTTAAGTGATGCGCTGGCTGAAGATGCTGGAAGCGTTTGAGTAGTGACGCAAAAAGATTGGACCAATGATTCACCCCCCGTTAAGAAATACGAGCTTCGATGAGAGGTTTTTGAGGCCGCAAAATAAACTGTTGAGTGAGCGGGGGTAGTCATGATTTACTGCCCAACAACAGTTGCCAAGAAAGAGGGGATTTAAGCGGTGAAAGAGACTTTAGGCATGGAGGAGGGGGAAGTATGGGAGGATTGTATTTCAAATTAATTACTCTCTTCCCCGAAGCGGATGTGCCACAATGTTTTCTCCAGCCATTTCATCCATTAATTTCAATTCCCGCCGTCATAATGCGAAAAGAATGCATGCATTCGATTGTAATTCCTCCGGAGCGACCATCCGCCGGAGGCTACACAATTACCTCGTGAGGAATAGAAGGAACTTTTGGACGACCGGCCAAATGGAAAAAAAATTGACGGGAGATGAGCTTCAAAAGCAGAAAAATAAAAAGGAGTTTGATTATTTTCCGCCTGCTCATGGTCCAAGCACCGGGACCTTACCAAATTGAATTTGATCCAGGATATTAGCCATTCGCGGAGAGAAAAAAATTCGGATCTCTGTTAACGCTGAATGTGGGGTCTAAGGCGGTTGCGAGAAAGCAAATGCGAGCAGTTTTCCGAAGCCTGGCTTTATTAAAATCCTCCTCGATAAGGGAAACTCGATCATTTTGTTTCATTTTGAGAGGGGTCGTTCGCAAAAATGAATAATCTAAGGGTGTTGCTTGAAATGCAAATCCCATATGGGAGGTAAAATCGATGCCTTGTTTTTGATATAACATTGGATGTCCCGTCTTTGAATTTTGCTGCTACTTTCTTCTTTATTTTCAAGCAGTCAATGCAACACCTTAGGTTAATCATTCCCTCATTAATAAAAAAAACCTCTGCCCTAATCAGCTTCCGATCATGGGGAATATCAGGAAAAACAGAGCTGAATAGAGATTAAACTTAATTGTCGCGCTAAGTTTTTCTCGACGAATGGAATTTAATTTGTCTATCCGATTTAATCTCTGATAAACTGGTGCGTGATACAAGTGCAAATATTACGTAGACATGGACTTCTGGTGTACGTTTTCTTGCACATATGTAAAAGAAGTGTTCGAATCTAAACGAGAATCAAACTATGAGAATCATGTGTAATACATGTTCCATTAAAAATGTTTAATTTATGAATTTAATTAATTTATATAATTAATATGAAAACATTTATAATTAGGAAGCTACATTTAAAAATATTTGATACACATAGTATCGCTACACGTACACCATTTGCGAAAAAATAACTATTTTTGCCAAAAATAAAACTATTAAACGATAAAAGTTATCATATTTCGATCGCATTTTGTCTTTCAAGGGAAATGATCTTTTCAGCATGATCATGCAGGGCAGGTTTTCCAAACTTTTATTGTCTGCCATGGCTCATTATCGGTCACAAAATATTACACATTCTCGAGGGATGGAACACTAAGAGTAAAATAGTTTTCCTCGAACATTGGCAAAATAAAATTAGCGTTTTGGTTAGTAAACCACTCGATTACAAACGTATTAAAATGAGAGCATAGCAAAAACTGTGGTTTTATTAGATAAAATATTGCTGCTTTCACGATTAATCTTTCAATATAGTGTGAGGTAGCGTTTTCTAAGTACACTGCGGTTATTTTTATGACTTATTTGACGTATATGAGGACATAATAAATTCGGTAACGTTTGATGAGAAGCATGGGCTAGCTGCATGTGTTTTGAGGATCCCGGATAAATAACATGGCCTTGCGTTCATATTAAAAATATAATAGTGACTCACAGAGGTTCACTCAACTTATATAAATCACAGCAGCTAAAAAATATAAAACGAGAAGTGATTCTATGGTACACAGATATTTTTCGGGTCAACTCACAAGAAAGTGATTAAAACGCTGACTCTTTTCAGGGAGAATGGACACCATAGTTATGTTTTTACTGAAACCTCACAGAAGACGAGAAAGGGTTCGAACGTTGCTTACAAGCTTTGGTCCGCTAATGCCACCTAATCACGTCAGTTCTTTTCTCATCCTCCACTCCTCACCTCGGCCGTTATTCCCAAGATAGTATTCTTTAAGATCACTTCCTCTTTAAGAGTTTCCTCCAAAACATTTCTTCTTACAGCTTGCCCGGCGAAGACAGGGAAAGGGGTCGGATGATGGCCAGACGCGTATATTGCTTCACCTATATCATTGTGGGGTCTAACCTTATTTCAGGACGGGTTATATTGAAGAAAGCCCGAGAATGAGTAGACCGTATATTCCATGATTTACGCACGAGGGAACCGACGTAAAGGTACTGCAGGGTATAGGATTTATCGAGTAATTTCCTCCGCGACTTTTACTATGAAAAATAATGAAACCATGTGAATGGCGATGTAAATAAGTGTAGAAATGACCGATTTCTAGATAATTTATATTTAATTCTATTTATTAGGAGCATATTTTCTTTACGTTTATTTCTCCTGTCCAAGTATTTTCAGGATTATTAACTCCAAGGACTGAAATTTCTTTCCCGCTCGCGCTGACCTGGCCGCTCGCCGGAGCCCCGTAGATACACTCCACCCGCAATACATAAGTAGTATTTCGGTAGTATCGGCGCGCTGGCAGGCGTTGATTGAATTCTCGAAAGAGAGATGGAAATCCTTTCGAGCGCGTAAAAGGGCGATGGGAAAAGAGAGGATGCGTCTGTTTTTGACAGGGACGTCGTATATTTTTTTTACTTCATTCAACTCATTGGTTTATGCCGTTTCCTCCACGTGCTGCTCCATTCCGGTTTGCGAGGGAACGAAAAGGTATCTGTAAAATAAAATATGACCCGCGTGATGGCTGAAGAATAAATGAAAATATTTCTTTCCTTCTCTAATACTTGGAGGCTAAAGAGGCCGCCCAGTCAAAATGCAGAGGTTTATGACACATTCTAAAATTTTATGAGTAAATGAAAAAAAATTTAATCTCATGTTCGATGCTATTTTTCACAATGCCCGAAGTTTTATTTATATTGCAAGGTGCCTCATGAGTGGTTACCCCTAATTGTGATACTGTATCGAGGGTATTAATGTTGTTGCCTTATTTCATCTTGAAGCAGTGTAAAAAATTGAATTTTATTGAGATATATGTGAAACTAGTGCTTTAATTTAATAAGAAAAACTTCACATTTTCAATATCGGCGGAGTTATCGATTTTAGTGATCTATGAACGTTTTGTCCGTGGTTCATCCTCGTTATTAAGAAATTTGTTAAGACTGTAGTCCACAGATACTATTCAAAATTTATCTTTGATATAATGGTTAATAAAATATCAATCTAAACATTCTTCGGAATTGCTTAAAAAATTGTGAAGATTTATGATCCTCCGTGGTTTGACTCAAGAGGAATTACTTTAATGCACAGATTTGTCCCTATTCAGGGTCATTTTAAGCACCGTATAAAGCGTTGAGGGACTGTGACGACGAACAACGGGCCGCCACCTCAGTCGTGAGCCGCACGCATCGTAAATTCCACAAATTTTGCATATTCGCTTGGAACCAGGGAGATATTATTTTCCGGTCAATTACACTATTGAAAAAGTCGTGAAATTCCAATTGCTTCTTGCTTTTTTATTATTTATTTACCATATGTGAACGATTTCTGGTGCAGAATTTACTGTAATATGTTTGCGAGATATGATCTTTTATCCTCTATTATCCATTTATAATTATATGCAATCTTTCGTTAGCCTTTCAGCCAAGGAAATCATTTTTGAGAAGATTGTAAAATTAGTTTGATGTAAAAGGGACGAGAGACAATGTAAAAAATAAATGTTTTGAGGTTTTCAAGAAACAGAAAGGTCAAGTTAAACTTAGAGGGCAGAAACTAGAGTAGGTGTGGCAGTTATCTATCTCGGAAGCACTTTGGAACATAATAGCCGAAGTAGAAGGGAAAATATCAAAAGAATTTCGCTAAGCAAAGAAGCTTTCACAAGGAGAAGGAAATTGGTGCCAGGGATGCTGAGTAAGGATGTTAAGAAATGACTCATTAAAAACTTAATATAGAACGTGGTCTTGTATAGTATGGAAACTTGGCGAAAGATAATAAGCGTAGATTGGAGGCTTTTTAAATGTGGGTGAGGAACAGGATAGAAAAGGTGAGAAGTTCAGATATGAAAACAAATGAGCAAGTGCTAGGAATGTTGGCGGAGGAGAGAGGATTGTCGTCGGAGATCCAAAGGAGGCAGGAAAGAAGATTGGGCAGCATTTTGATTGGCGATTGAAAGTTGAAGATTGTTCAAGAGGGGAGAACATTAGGAACAATAGGAAGGGACATGAATAAAAAAGGAATGTTGAACAGAGTAAAGGGAGATAGAAATTATTCGGGATTAAAAAACAGTGAAATGTAGGGTGGAGTGTCAGGTAGGGTCTTTTTGGACGGAGCTGGGAAGTGTAGCGATGTTCAATCTCTTCCCATCCAAAATCTACCTTATATGGTAGACACAGTAATCAACCCGAAGGTCGGTTTGGTAGATGACGGTACAGTTCACCCAGTACTATGCCCGACGGCACGGCGTGTGAAATTTACTCATCAGGGTAGGGGGGTCAGTTCCTTTCCCTGTGCCGATTATGGTTTCCTAGGAAGATCAGGAACCCGAAAAGACACATAGCTTGGGTGGAGCTGCAGGTGCCCAGAGTGATTAGCCCAGGAATCGAAACCGGACCCTCCGATCAGTAGTCAAATGCTCCACCCCCTGGACTATCTTATATGGTAGATACTATTATATCATATAGATAGATATGGTATTAACTCTTTTATCCTCTGGCATAATACTGTTATTGTCGGTGAATATATATAGGAAGGAATATATGAATGAATAAATATAAATTACAATTGTAATAAAAATAATTTTAAAACCTCTTTTTAACAGTGCAGTGATTCCATTGAGGATTCTGAGGGGGCCATTTCAGTCAAATATTGTTTTCTCATACATAATGCCGAATATATCTATTATAGGAATAATTAAAATGTAATTTGTGAAATATTTCAGTTATACCGATTCACCCACTCTTTTTACCCCTCCTCTACCATTACGACAGTGAATTCAATCCCGCCCAAAAAACTTATGATTATGATGAAAATTTGAACTTTATAATGTTAAAAAAATAAAATTTTGACCATGAAAATTTTTATAGTAGTTAAATCAATTCTTAAGCCACTCGAAAATGTTTTGAAAGTTAATAAAGCCGTGTAAAAACTTCAGAAATGTTTAGCGAATGTCAAAATTTCTGAATTAATGGATTTTTAGTCGCTAACCCTCTTTAAACTGAAGGCAAGCTTAGAAAGCATGGATGGGAGAGTCGACTTAACTTAGCTAAGGCGATACAATGAGTAATACAGCCTATCGAGAAGCCACCCATTAGAAAAACTTCTACCATGGCTGATGGGATGTTAGCAAATGTTTGGAATATATCAGTACTCAAAGGGTTTGATGAAGGTAGTTACCCCTTACCGTGAATGTACACATTTTTTTCTCTGTGAAGTCTACATTTTTATTCAGCATGTCCCTTGATTCCCTCGCAAATGCTCTTTCAAGGATTTTTAACCCCACAGAGTTTGCGGAGGAAGGAGCCTACATCTTCTTTAAAAATTCCTTTCAGAGCTTTTGCTTTTTCAGTTTGACCAGGTTTCACACACGGTTTGGTCAAATAAACCAACCTCTCGACCTAATTAATGCGCTCGCTTTTAACAAATCGCATCGTGACTTGTTGCTTGTTTTGTTCATGAATATGTAAATTCTATCTCGCTTTCCTTTCGTGAATTACCGGAGGAACGAGGAGAGCCAGAAAGAGATTCCTTCGTCTCCCTCTCTTCCTCCTGCCTCGCAGGCATTCACTTATATAATGCTACTTTTATGGGGGGGATATGAATAATTCATAAAGATTTTTTTTTAATTTCGCGCTGCTCATTAAGAGAAATTTAATGTTTTCTCACGTCTATTCAAGAAATGAAAGACACCCCTTTCCACGTCGAGCTTATTCATTCCCGAAAGGTCTTTTAATGGCACGCCGAATTTCATGAAATTGCCCTAAATTCCCGCCTGATGCCACTTTGGAGTGCATTGGTGCCGCGGTCTCTTTTTGCTCTTCGTGAATTCCACCTTTCAACCTTTCTAATCACGTCATATTTGGTCAAAAGGAGGGCATCGAGCTAGCATTCTCGGTCGCTACTATTATGCTCATATAATGAACCTTTAGTCCAGTTCAAATAGTTTTGTAAATTAGGCATTAAATTCATATACCTCATCTATCATCGATTTCTGACATTATATATACATATATATAATTATTATTATTTATTATTAGGTAATCTACCGGTTAAGGTAGTATATATATATATATATATATATATATACATATATATATATATTTTAACATTCGTAAATGGAGTAGTCTAAGCGTAGTGAACAAATGCTTTAACAGGCTTGTAATTTTTAGTTAAGTAATCTACCGGTTAAGGTAGGTATTGGATGGACACAACTATCACATAAATATTTTGTGATTCCTGTCAAAGCACAATCCAGCAACATACTCTACATCAGGTCCCCCTTTATCTCTGTATACTTCCTTCCTCCCTTCATCCCGTCCAACATCCCTATCCTGTTCCTGCCCTTTCCTCGTTTGCCTAACATTCTCCCCTCTATTACCTTCTTCCAAATCCCATTGCCGCTCAATACGCCTTTCATCCATTGTTCTTGCCTCCATGGGTTTCCTCTCAACAAACCCCTCTCCTCACCCACCATCTCCAGTACTTCCTCATTTGTTTTCCTTTCGGTCCATTTCACCTTCTCCATTCTTCTCCACACCCACATTTCAAAAGCCTCCAATCTACGTCTATCCTCCTGCTTCAGTGACCATGTTGCCGCACCGTACATAGCTACGCTCCATATCAAAGTTTTTACGAGTCTTGTCTTAACATCCCTACTCAACGTCCCCGTCATGAGCTCCCTCCTCCTTGAGAAAGCCTCCTTACCTAGCGCAATTATTCTCCTTACATCCCTACTATTCTGATCATGTTAGTCCAAAACACTTCCGAGTAACGTAATCTTATTTCCTGGCTACAGTTTTTGCTCTCCTATTTTAATGAAAAGCATAGCCTTTTTCTTTCTGGAAAATCGCATTACCTTTGTTTTATTTATATTGATTCTCATCCGAATTCACTCAGCAATGATTTCAAACCCTTGGCTGACTGACAAGTTAGAGCTTGGTCATCAACAAACCTAACTGATTTTATGAATTCCCCTCCGACTTTCAAGCCTACCGCCAGTTCTTCCCATGCCTTTTTAATCATTTCCTCCGCCTATAAGTTGAACAGCACCAGTGATAATGGGCAAGCCTGCTTTAAACCTCTTCTTAAGCCTGCCCATTCGGACTCACCATCCCCCACTTGCACCTTAGTAGTCCGAGACCAGTATAGGTGGCATATAAGCCACCTTTCATTCTAATGTATTCCTATTTTCTGCAATATAGTCATTAGTTTTCCCAAATTCACTCCATCAAACTTTTTTTCGAAATCTACAAAAAAGGCAGATACATTTTGATTGTATTCTATATTCCTCTCGATTGGTGATCTCATTACTGCGATGGCATCACGCGTACCTTTCCCCTTCCTAAATCCATACTGATTATTCCCTGAGTAATCATTTACCCCACTCTATCCTTTTGTTGAAGATTCTGAGAACAACTTTAGCTGTGTATGATACCGAACTTATTGTCCTGTAGTCCTCACATGATGTAACCCTTACCTTTTTCGAAATAGGTACTAACACTGATCTCACAAAGTCTTCCAGCTAGTTTCCTTCCTCATAGATACTACGAATCAGTCCATATAGAGTCTTCCTCCCACATTTTCCAAAAAATTTCAATAATGCCCCAGGAATGTTGTCTACCCCCACGGCTTTATTTGATTTCATCTCCCTTAATACCCTTTATATTTCATCGTCCGATATTACTGGACCTAAGCTACTTTCCTCTACGTCATGTTCTCATTCTATGTCTAACCTTGTTGGCCTAAGTTCTTTACCATAGTGTTCTTCTATATATCCCTTTCATCTCTCTTGGATATTTTATGTTTCAACTACTATCTCACCCGATTATCTCTAACTATTAGCACACATATTTTCTTCTTACTTCCCGATAGTGATTTAATTTTGCTGTATAGTGCAACAATTTCACGCATCTTCTGCAAAATTTCCATATCCTCGCACTGCGTCTTTCATCATGCTTCTTTTGCTTTATTTGCTGCACGTCTAAATTTTTAATTTTACTCTTTGTATTTTCTTCTGCCTAGCTCTGTGTTTATAATCATCCATTTTCTTCTCTCGCCCATCTTTCTAATCATCTAATCCGTGATCCATGGTTTCCTTGTCTTTTTCCCGTTAGCGGTTCCTCTAACGTCTTTTGCGGCTTTCGGTATCCCTTTCTTGACATATTCCCCTATTTCTTCGATATTACTCAGCTCTTAATCGTCATACCTGATTTTCTCTAGAGCCTGCTGATTCTCCTTCCTTGTTAATCCATTTAATGCTTCTACATTCCATTTCCTGACCCGCGGCTCCTGCCTTATCTTCTTGAAGCGGGCGTTATCCTTCATAACAACTAAATGGTGGTCAGAGTCCGCATCCGCTCCCGGGAAGCTGTGCGAATTTATCACACTGTTCCTAAAACTGTGCCTAACCATAATTTTAAAATTAACCGATGCCTTTAAATTTAACCGGTACCTTTCTGAGTCATCTGGAATTTTCCATGTATACCTACGTCTTTTGTGGTTTCCAAACCATGTGTTGGTGATGAATAACCCCTGTCTCCTGTAGAACAATTGCTTTCTTTCCGCGCTCATTCCTTGTGCCTAAACCCCCCACCTGCCGTCGCATTCCAACCCCCTATCACTATCAAATGTTTCCCTGCATGATCACACGTGACTATATCCTCTAACTCATTGTACATCCTATCGACTTCTTCTTCCTTGCGGTTGCCTGGTGGCATGTATACCTGAACAATGACGAAGTTCGTCAGTCCTGCTTTAATCTCCACTGGTAATATTCTATCCATTGCTTGCGCAATGTGGACTACGCTTCTTCCTTCCTCTTTATTTAATATTACGGCAACCCCTCGTGGGCTCTCGTCCCCGCCGCTGTATATAATTCTATAATTATCACTTCAGTAATCCCCGCTCTCCTTTAGAGCTAAAATATCTATATTACCTATTTTCATCTTTCTCTTAATATTCTCTAATTTTCCTGTCCTCAACATTGTCCTAACATCCCATATTCCGATTCTAACTAATTTCGTCTTCTTCTTCCGCGTCTTTTGTTCTGGTGCTGTCGGTTTTCCCTTGCAAGGGTTTCGAGGGATAATGATCGCGGAAGCCTTGCCTCCCCCGTCTCCAGGCTCGACACACGGCCTATTGGGCCGAGTCCCGCAGTTGCCAGGAATCAATTTCTCTCTTGTGTCCATCATTTGATCTTGGAAATGATAATTGGGGTGGTTTCTCGTTACCTCCCTCAATAGTATTTTTAACGTGACACCATCACTCAATGGCCGCCCCATTGGGGCTAGAAGCCTTTTTAGCCGCCTCAATGAGGAACAGACGCTGCGCCGACTACCTTTTGTCTGGCCTTCGAGCTATCTGCCATGGGAGACCCTACCGGGACCAATTATCATCGCTCCCGCCAGAACAGCTCTAGGGGTTATTGGAACGCACAAGCCCTCCACCACGTCAAGAAGTCAAGGTCCATGGGAGGAGGCTTGTATTTATTAACTATAAAAAAGTAAAGCTTTGGAAAGGGTTTTGTTCGAGTACTCTCAATAAATTAATCTACGTTTCGGCCTAGCGTGGCGGTGGGTAGGGCTAGGGCCACCATCTTGGAGTCTAAACGTCCCTATACTTAGTACACATCCTGCTGTGGTAGTGTGCAGACTATGGTTCTTCTACTTTTCTCACTAACTGTTAAAGTATTCGCTGTCATTAGAAAGTACCACGAGTTCTCCACGAGTATTAGCTATATTATGCAAATATAAGGCTGTAATCATCGATATGGTGGCGTGAATAGGGACTATCCAAAAATAAGTAGTATAAATTCGGGTAAAAAAAATGAATTACAAATCAAATTACTAAAACTTTTCACGGCCTCTTTTGCGTAAACCAGCTTTCCAAAATGGTTACCTTTCAAGCTCCTTTTATTTTTGGGAGCAAAATGCACTCCGGCGGTGCCACATCGGAGCTGCTAAGGCAGCGTTGCCACCTTGTGCTTGGCCAGAAACGCGGTGCACGACCACGAGGAAGGCGGTGTGGGGCGGTGCGTTGTAGTGGTGCGGCCCCCAGTTGGCAAAGATCTCCTTCATGACGCGTTTCAACCTTTTCTGCAACCTTTCGAGGACTTCCACGTGAAACTTACCTCTCAGTGCTGGTCCCTGAGGTTAAAACATTTTTTTGGATAACCTCTTTTGAATAGAAAAAGGCGATAAGCTTAGTTTAACTTATTTTGGGATAGACCCTGTACCATATGCAAGACAACCTGCTGCGGATAAAAATATTGAACGAGTTTAACTGTCACCAAGGAAATAATTCTAACCCCACAGTATGTTGAGGAATAAGATCACAGGAAGGAGACTGGGAAATTAATACCGAACTATCCGATTCAAGAAATCCCTTACTATAGATATAATCCGCAAGAAGAAAACAGTTTACATGTTTCGTGACCAAGTCACCGATTTCCCTTAATGACTGATGAACCTTCCATTCGCCGAGTGTGGTGTAATATATGGATGTAGAAATTTTCAAATAAGTTTTATCTAAAGGGACATCCGAGTATGCAAAGGCACCAAGGACATTTTCGCGCCCCCAGCGCCAAGGAAATTTTCAACGACGTCCGGGTTCAAAAGAAACCCAACTGGTAATTTGAAGATAAAAGTGTAGTAATTTTGAAATTAAAAAATTATAAGAACAATGATTCCACGGTTAGTCTGTTTTCAACATGTCTTCATGTTGCTTTATTTTTGCATTTTCCCTTAATTCATTTCCCTTAATATACATTTCATTTACAAGTACGTTCCTTTACAGTCATAATCCATTCCACTTCTCTTATTGTCACTAATGAGAATATCTCTGCATCAAAGCGTGATTAGATAAATTAGATAAAATATTTTCTAGCTTGCTTGCATTATTTTATGTTAAGATCACATTCTATTTGTCTTACCTCCATTGTAAAATACTAGGTTGAAGATGCTTTCTGCCTTTCAGTTATGGAATTTTTTAAAATTTAATTTTTCTAAAATTTTCTTCCTTGGCAGATCGCTTTGCTTACTGTAAGTCTCTCAAGCTGCCACCTGATGGACAGGCACCAATTGGTGGAACACTTCAATAGGCAATGATTGGGAAGTATCAAATGTTTTAACTCAAATAATGCTTAAGACTCGCTATGATTGTTAGGGTGACAGTTTGATTTATATTCTAAATATACAGGTATTTTGAATTTTTTACATTCACTATCTAATATGAATATGGATTTGTCATCCCATTTAATATATTCAGAACATTAATAATGACAGATAAGATACAATTCAGAGAAAATTCTGTTTTATGATTTAGCTAATTACGTGTTATTCATTTGATTTAATAGTAAAATTAAATAATAGGATATATCTGCACCCAATAAAATACAGTAATGCTGTTTTGTAGTTGAAGTATTTCTACACACAATGCTCATAGATGTATAATGCTAAAAAATAACTTTATGAAAAGAATGAAGAAGTTGAATCTAAACTCTGGGAGGACATTAATCAACTGAGATTATTATTATCATCGGCAATATACCAGGTAGATTCAGTATTTCAGTCTTTGTGTATTATAAAACATCAACAAGTATGCCAGCAATATTCAGAAAACTAAAAAATATTGCACATGCCACCTTCTGATAGTTTTGAACCTGAATAGATATTCTACTTCTTCTACTTTCTCTCTAAGATCTACTATTTCTTGCAGCTTGAATTTGGGCTAAATTGAATCTGTTTTCCATCCACAATTCACGAAAATAATTGTGAATTACTTTTTAGCTTCAATCATAACAATCCTACAACACCTAGAATTGCTCTTCACGTTGTGTCTCTCATACATTTTTCCAAAATATTATGGAGTAAGTCAAATGGAAACCTTAAAATGTGTAAAAAACTCAAAAACACCAACTCAATTTCCTGTCAGTTCAAAAAAGTAATACTCATGCATTGGTGAATTGCCCACAGTTGTGCACAAATATCAGAATTTAGTCAACAATGTAGTCCAATGATAGAATAAATTTGGTGTCTCAATTTGAAACGTGCACCATAGAGTACTCTCTCATTCATTTTATAAGTAGTGAAGGGATTAAAACTATTGAAACTCATCAAAAAGTGAAAGTCCAGCATGGTACGCACATCTGTCACTGCAGAAAACCTATGCATGGATTTTGAAGTTCTTAAACAGATTTACTTCTGCAAAATACTCTCCTCAATCAGATCAGGCCCATTGAATAGTGATACTGTTTCAGCTTCAACTACCCGACCAATCCAGTATTTGAATCCCTGTTTACTCTATAAGTGCCATGCATTCCTTAAGTGCTGAATTACTTGAAGTGCACACTATGGAGACTACGTTACATGTGGAAATGATAAGTGTACATTTTCCAACAAATTATTTAATGAAAAATGTTTTAAGTGTTTCATTCGACTCCCCTTCATAAGTTTTTGAAAGTTTTTCCTGAATCATTTGATATTATTATTAGGTAATCTACTGGTCAAGGTAGGTTTTGGATGGACACAACTATCAAATAAATATTTTCTAACTCCAAAAAAAACCCAATCCAGCAACCTACTCTATATCTCATTTGATATAAATCAGATAAAATGTGTTCATCAATTTTTGATTCCCTGCTCTGTGAAAAAGATGAAATTCCACATTATTCATTCAACTGAAATAAGATATAATATGTAATGAAAGCAGAGTATTTCAGTGCTATCCTTATTTTCTTTATGCTTGTATTTTGTTATATTTCCCAATATAAATTAGCATTACTACTCCATGAGGAAGATGTTCTATTGAAATAAAAAATTGTTGAAACTGAAAACTTATGAAGTTCGAGAAGCCAGTTTAATGGTGTAAATCATATCTATTTGCAGATTTAAAAAAAAATAAACTATAAAATTTTAAAATGACAGCATGTCTTCATTAATTCTCTTTTCTGGTGCATTAATTTTGTAATAACTTTTACTGCATTGCATGCAAGGCTTAAAAAAATCTGAATAAATCAATGCAGAGCACATTTTAGTGACTCACTAATGGAGCTTACAATTCTTGATATTAATTTCTAAAATTATCAACCTTTGTATAAAATGTGCAATATTTATTTTTCTAATGATAAAATGATTCATTTGACACTAAACTTTGCATGAATCAATTGACTTTCAGCAACTTGATGTTTACTTACTGAAAGTGATGAAGAGCTGGAAAGAATGGCCATTTCTCTTCATGGTAAAATGCATGCCCTAATAAGTGAGGAATGGGCCAATTTTGGTCAGCAGGGAGTTTACTATCTCTCGGATAACGAAGAGTTTCGACCATAAAATATGTAGGACTCTGGGACAATGGAGCAATAAGTCAAATGTATGAGAATGTTTATCCCACAGTCACCCATTCATATTCACAAATGTTTCCCTTACCTTTAGGATTAAATCCTAATCATCATCCTACAAAAAATATAAGCCAACCTTGATGCTACCACCCTTTTCTTAAGGAGGTACATATACAATCATGAACCTATTCCATGACAGTAATAAGTCTATTTTAATCTATTATTAACAGAAATTTATTCTAAATTTTAGCTGTCCTGGAAGAAATTTCCAAAATAACCCAGTTCTTGATATCCTCTCCCTGAATTAATTTGTTTGACAGTCTTTTCATGGAACTCAAAAGATTCAGGTTATTGCTAGATCATGAAAATGAAAATAGTGAATGAAATCAATTCAACGAATCAATTCAAGAATCAATTAAAAGAATTGGCCTACAAATTCTTTAAGTACCTACATTTCCACCAACCTAGCAACATCATTTTTTTTTTCAAACTTCTGATGATAATGTCTCAATGCACTCTGAAGAAAAATATTTTGAACTGAATAGTTTAGTGAATAGTGCAAAAAGTTTTGCTATAGCATATGTGTATTCATCATTAAAAAGTGAAGCACCATTGAATATATTTACTTTTCAATGATATAAATGTATGTGTTAGCAAAATGATTTGGCGTATCATTAGGTAGTCCAAAGACAATAGGAGCCACTGAGTAGTATCTAGAAAAAATGATGGATATCCACTTTCATCATGTTAGTGACAAAGGGAAACGCAATTTTCATCATGACTATATTAAAGAAGCAAATAATAAATGCTTTGAATGATAATTTTGTTTAATGGGATTAAGAAAAAGAATGGATAACTGCCATACATTAAAAATTGAATAAATGTTGACTGGAGAATCCACTGATTCCCGATGATGCCTCTGGGCACCCAGACTGTGTGATTTTTCAGGTACCAGGTTTTTTCTGGAAGCTTTCAGAGAAAGGTTTTTTCTTGATAGGTGAGGATAGGGTGAACCTTATCTTCACATATCAAACCAACCTTCAGGTTGTTTACAGAGATTTTTTTTAAATTCATGCTTCTCTAGGTCAAAGTCACAGTGTAATTACTCATTATGATGTTTCTTTCTTGTTCAGATAATGAGCATGACCAGTTCTAGTACCTTTTTTGATCTAATGCAGAAAACACCTCCTGCTAATCCAGAAGAAGTGGGTAGAGCATTGGGTCACTGACCAGGGACCCGAGTTCAATTCCAGGTGATCCCTCAGGCCACCCTCAGCTCCACCCAAGTTGTGTGATTTTTCAGGAATCAGTTCTTTCTGCAGAACTGCAGCCAGTAAAGTGAAAGGAACTGACCCCACTACCCTGATGTGTCAATGTCATATGTCATTGGCTTTAGTATGAGGTGAGTTCTATCCTCACCTATCAAATCAACCTTTGAGTTGATTACTGCGGTATTAATAAACCATAGGAATCAGTTTACTAAGTGAAGGCAAGGCTTAGATCTAAGGTATATTTGAAATAAGACCTATGGAATATTTGAAATTCAAATATCAGAAAAGGAGCTCACCACTAGCAGCTTCCCAGAAATAACTGAATACCTGAGAGGATTGGATGATGTGGAGGATAATGTATGGGCTTCCCACCCAGAGGGTCAGGGTTTGAATCCAGGAGAAATCAGATCTTTTTCAGTGGTATCATGATCCCTAAGTGAGGTGCTTTGTGGAGAGCACTTGAAGTCAGTATGCTGCCTGTCAAGATGGATGTTAAACTGCAGATCCCTTTCCGCAGTCTATACAGACATCGTACTCACTCAAAGTGCTCTCAACAAAGCACCTCAAGTAGGGATCAGGATACTGCTGAAAAATATTTGTTGCCTCCAGGATTTGAACGCAGTCAGTGGGAAGACTGTATGTAAGCCTCCACACTATCCCAATCCTTCCTGCGCCTAAGAAAAATCTGTCCAAATCCTCAGTCATATGAAAACTAGGATGTTAATTAAAAGATTAAAATCATGGAGTGCTTTTATGGTAGCTAACAAGAATATTTTGAAAAATTATAAACAAAATGTATGCTCCATTTTATTTTTACAAAAAAAGAAGCTTTTTGGATGCAAAATAAAATTATATCCATTCCATAAAATAAATAAATAATTTTTTCTTGGACTTGTGGAGAACCTTTTCAGCAATTCCTTCCTAAATTCCTCCTTGATTCCAATGCAGTTTTATGTGTACATTCAGTAAGCGTAGTTCATTAAGATGCACTCCTGTCATCTTAGCCAGGTCTTTAATCTCTGCAAGGTAATAAATATCTGCCCTAAAATACAAACAATTGTTGTATGTCTGGGGAAGAGAGCTGAGTAGGACCTTTTTGCGGTAGTGTTAAATATTTCAGCCTCTTTTGTATAATCTGCTATATTCAACTCTTCTAACTTCTTTTTGCTGAGTTTCCACTCCACAAGATGTACCATGGTTCATTTTCAAAGCCTTTCAACACAATAATTCAAGAACTACTTGACTTTCATCTTGAATGGTTATCTCCAACATGATAGGGGATTATAGAGCTTTAAATGAAAAAGCAGGCAAATGCTCTTCTGAAAAATGTTCCTCCAATGAAGACATTTAAGATTCTAAATAAAGAACTACCAGGGAGCTCTTCCAGAACTCTACAGAGCTGGATGCTGGAGGATTAGAGAAATGTTAGAATCCCAACAAATATCAGCACCTTCAATTTCACTCTAAGTTTCTCAGGAGTCTTGAAGGCATCCCCTGAATGCTCTACAGCAACTTGTTCTGTCAAACATAGATTTTAGACTGTAGAGTATTTAACTTAAGAAATTAATATTATCTTTGCTTTCTACAGAAATAAAACTCTATTTGTCGACTAGTTTCGTTTACACTGTAATATCCTCAGGACTAGTAATTTCTTAAGTTAAACATGGATTTCTACAAAGTTAAGGCCTCAACCATTCAGTGTGTGTAGAGTATTTACCACAAGTACCAATAAGACAAAATACTTGGCTATCATAGTGACACCAATGATTTATCGAACTTTGGTGGCCCTAGAATGTAGCTGGAATGCCTTTTTCCTGATGTTGGCACATTCTTCTAGGGAAAATCTCATCAACCCTTTGGTAATACTTAAAAAATGTTCTTTGAAAACTCCAATACATTGTTACTTTGGGACCATCTCATCTCACAGAGGAGTGGAATGTTTTGGATGTGATTTATTCTCAGGACTGACTGTCTAAAGAGCCTTAAGATATCCTTGATAGTGGAGGTGTTGTGTATTTTTGGCACACCATTTAACCAATTCACTAAAATATTCAGTTTCTGTGACACATAATGGAAAAACATGACTTAACATATTTTTTTTTTAAATTGTTTGAATGCCACTATCCTTTCTATCCATTCCTGAATACCTTGGCCTAACTCAGGCATAATCCTGACCTACACATATCTCTAGATTAAGTCCTTCCAGAAACTTGTCTAATGATGTTACAATTGTATTCCATCAGGGGAGGGATGCTTCGCAAGACCCACAAACTCCTCCTGAGCTTCCATTTCCTTATTGTAAAATATGCGCAAAATGGCAGACCACTACTTCTTAACTGATATATCAGCTATCTCATTGGCAAGTAGGCTGAGCTAAGGCATTTGTCTTATTCACTTTTTCGATACTATCTCCACATACGTACAACAATAATTTCATTCTAGACTTGAGGGGTCATACACACACAGAGCATTTTTCTTAATAGTACTATTTCCAAAGTGATGGAAAGGACAAATTGAGCTTCTTACTGCTTCTTTTTAGACTGAATACATTAAATAATATCTCCTTAAGCCATTAAGGGTTACTTTACGGCATAAGGAAATATTATTTAATAAAGTCAGTCTACTAAAGTGATGTTTCAGTTCTTGGTCCTCAGCATCAATTCTGAAATGGACCGGGTCTTTAAATAGATCTAAATGTTGCTCATTTCACCTCAGAGCCAAGTCATGTACACCACAAAACATGATGACAGAAATTATCAATGCTAATATGCTCTTGTTTTCTTCAATTAGTTTTATGTGATCAGACACCATTTCAATGTTGACACAAAGGTTTTGGCTGTACTGATTGCAGCTTTGCACCAGTGGCTGGAAGTATAGTTTTTGCAATATTTATGTAAATGCTTGTATTGTGTAAAAATATTCACTATGAATGACCCTAGAACACTCTTTACTGTGCTGGTAGTTGATGGGAACAAAACACAGAATTTGGACTGTCCACCTTCTAGCTGCTTTATGTATGCTAGCCAAAAGGAGCAAGTTTGCATCCAACTGTGATTTTATTTCATTTTCAAGGGACTCACATTTTTAACAAAGTCAAAGGTGTCAAGTGGGCCCCTATGCTCTTTCAATAACTCATTTTTTTGCATATGTCATCTGAGAAGACTGTCCAACCCATCAATTCATGAAATTTTTGCGTCATTCCTAAACTTGAGACTCTGACAACTTCCTAAGCATTGAAGTAGAAGAAGGCCCTGGCTGAGGCTCAACAGGGTAAGGTGCTAGTGTAGTTTTAGCCTTCTTAACCTGACCTCCAATTTTATCAGTCACAAAATTCCCTTTTTTGGTTCCCTAAAATAAATGAAAGAAATCTGAAATAAAGTAGAATATGCAGCATAACAACAACAATAAATTCTTTTACGACTTCTCAAAAGTTGGAAAAATATATTTCAATGTTTTAATCCCCAAGGCGGGCATATCACCTAGCAAATTTCTCTACAATTGTCCAAATATTTCTACTTAGGAACATTGGAAAAGCAAATAAGAAACTGGGTGACAGTCCTTAATCCATTTCAAAGCAACAAGCATATCGTAAGTAGGCTGAATATGTTGGAGTTAGAACACTTACAATAGTCTAGTTGTCAATTTGGATGTACTGAGCTAGGTCATCAACTGAGCCCCTAGGACTTTCTGCTGTAAAAAAAGATCCTGTTTGAAACTTCCAGTCCATTTATGCTGGTATTTATATACTACGTATGAGTACAATATTACTGATATTTTATATTGACTAAGAGACCTTATTGAATGTTACTTTGTTACACTAATATTTGGATAGCAATTAAACACAGCATCCTTTAGATTACTTGCATTTACCAAAGAAATATCATATTGACTAGGACAAAAATTACATCTATCTAGTAGAGAATATTGTAGTTTCATTACCACAAGGTTTGTATGGTATATAATTAATAGAGATTGAGGATGGCTTCAATTATGAAGTTATAGAACTTGCTGGATGTTAACTTTAATGAAAGTCTAAAATGAAACAAAAAAATAGAACAAACTATGTTATGTTGTCTACTTAGTCTTGAGCTGAACCACTGAAAAGGATGGATTGCAATGATTATAATATCAATTATTCATGATTATTAATCAATACAGGGATGCTCATCCCCCCTAAGTCTATGAGTCACATTACTTTTAAACCATCCCCCACCATAGTACAATTGCATTGGAAGCTTTGCACTTATAATAATACAGGTTATTCCATTACTTTAATGGTGTAAAATATGATAAATAGCATCATTCAACAACTTCTAATGAAGGATTTGTTTCAATCTTTTCTTTAGCCACTCACAAAAATTTGAATGGCCCACTTTGCATCATAACTCCCCTCGGTGGGCACCCTTGATTAATTACAGTTTCCGACTGCAAGCTCCAAGTAGTAGTTTTAGGGGAGGTGACCGACAGATGAGGTCATTTGGGTCATTAGGGATAGATAGGGTGGGATGAAGAGTGGAGAAAAACCTTGCATCGGCATTAGACTACTTTTAATGAGTTGCCAAGGGGTCCATAGCTTAACATCCCATCTGGTGGATGGCTTACTGACTCAAAATTGCCCTCCACAAAGCACCTCAAGTAGTATATTGGGATACCACTGAAAAATATCTGCCACCTCCGGGATTCAAACCCTCTGGGGGGGAAGCCAGTGCGTTAGCCACCCCACCGTCCCAATCCCCTTATAAGCCCCAGAAACTCTCCTGTAGCATTTAATATACTCAGAGTCATAGTTACATTGTTGAGTAATAGTTGGTGTGCCTTTAGATGGGCTAAGGTAGTGATTATTGAGTTATTAAATCCCTGTCAATCAATGTAATGTAATTGTCTAAAAATTAACTATTACCTCATAACTAAGACTAGCATCTACAGTATTCTTAATGGGTTCAAGCTAGTATTATAAAATTTTAACCATAGTAAAAAATTCCCATTAAACAATATTTAGAGAACGATTGTTTGCAAAAATATTTGGATGAGATTGAGGTTTTATTTGACTGTAGATCTATAAACTCCGAGACTTGATTAGGCCATAAAATTCATTAAATTAAAGGCAAAAAAATCTTGGCTTCTGTCTTCAGTGTCCTTATGATTTATAACTAATAAAAATTGGTAGTGGTCATATTATTCATTATTTCACACAAATTTCAGTTTTGGGTGTAATCAAGTTAATCATTAGCAGTTATATTAAAACAACTAGAAGCACATGTATTTTCTTGCTGCATTTTATAGTTATTTCAAAATATGAATTCTCCCAATAAAATTTCATGGTTGTTTTCTTTCATATTTATGTCCACCTTAGTTAGTTTCTCTTGGATCACTTACAAGATAGATATATTTCAATTAATTCATATCCAACTGAAATATGAAACGTTCTCCAAATTAAATTGTTTGAGCATCTCACATATTTAGATCGACTTAGTCCACACATTTTCAGAGGAAATACCTTGATAAAATTATTCTTTGAAAAAAGTAATTCCCGTTTCGAATTTACAAGATAAATATAGATCATTGAACTAAAAATACAAAATATGACCCATATTAGCTTCCGAAAAGTTTACATATATTCTATAAAGGGAGTTCCATGATATTCCGATATTCCACGTTTTTTGAGGAGCATAGTTTACCATGAAAGAATTTTAGTGAGAAGGGACCCATTAATTCTATCTGGGCCGGAATAATAAAATATTTCTTCGTGCTTGTTAGGTTAAAAAATTATTTTCTCATCCAGTTCGGCAAAATCGTATCTTCATAATAATATTTTAAGAAATATAGCGCATATTATTCAAACCATTAGACATGTCAAACATGAGACTGTTGTATATACAGAGGCCACTTGTACAAAAACGGAGCTGATGAGCAATGCAGTGGGAAAATGAAAACTGCCGCCATTTCCAGGCGCCACTATAGTCGAAACTTATTTAGAGTTTGAAATAGTTGTATTATTTAGTATTTACATACACATAGCTGGCATTTGAAAAATTCCTCATTTTGAATTTTGTTGTTATGTGTTTTTATGTGACCTTTGGACCTTTTCAAACATTTGAAAAATGTGTAAGTGCTGCCAAATATGGATAGCGGCAGAACGAGAACTATAGAACAAAATATTGTCTTGTAGTTTCCATGACAAGATGACGTCATAATTCTCTATGTTTTGCATTTGGATTTAAAAAGACTGAACGTATAAGGTATCAAGGAGCATTCAAACAAGGTTTATCATGATTTTATTTCAATAAGATTAATTAATTTTATTACAAATTAAACTATCGTATTTTACCACAAAAGTTGATAGTCTCGCAATTAGGTTCAGTGTGTCATGGCTGACAGAACAAAGCATGTGGGTGTAACGCCTGTAAATAATCCTCTTCTTTCAGCAGCAGGGAGCCTATTTCCTTATGAAAATTTCGCATCTGCAGCACAATTGGTTCCAATTTCTCAAAGAGGCCCATCTATTTCGCTGTCAGAAGGTATGTCTTTATTTAAACATTAGTCTGTTAGAGATTCGTCGTTTCCTATTACGTGGCTCACTTTGTATATCCCGGCAAGTGTTACTTGAAGGAATTGGAAGGAAAAGGGTATACAATGATGAATTTTCCCCAATTTATTTCTTCTTTTGGCCTTGAATACTGCTCGGTGCTGTTATATTTTATAATTTGATGGTTTGCCGACGACGTCGTCTGCAGACTATAACCACGATGACAATTACCACAATAATAGCAATTAGTAGCAGGACGCCCAACACTATGGCAGTTATTTCCCCAGTAGTTAGCGAACCTGGAAATAAATAATGTGATTATTTTATTTATTGTAGTATGATTCAATTTCCTAGAACAAGTCAATGTGTGAACTTGCCAGCATGATAATGCTCAAGATTTGTTGCTGTACACATTCAGTAATAAAAACAGTGGTGTTAGATGAATTTGGCATTTGAAGAAATTATATTCCCGTTTGAAGGCTATAGCATTCCAATGTTTAGGTGGACATTATAGTTATGTTTTATGGTAATTATGGGAGGGAGATAATGATAATCTTTATTTACTGTTATTCCGTTAAACAGAAAACATTTTTATGAGTCTGCCCTATTTATTTAAAAGAAATTGATTGTTAGCAGAGATTATTAGTCGAAATTGACCATGAAATTCATAGTTCTGTTTAACAGGCGTAATTTTGAGTGATTGACACTTCCTTTGCAAGTGACGTTAGTATTATCTATTTGTGGTCAAGGTGTTCCCTCTTCTTCATCGTCATATTTCTATGCCATTTCTTGATGCCACTAAAAGGCAACCAATTCATTAGTAAATCTCAGGTCACCCTGTAGATTTTTGGTAGCTTATTGAATATGAAAGTATTGGTATTAATTCATCACAATAATTTAGTTTGCTTTATCAACGCAAATGCTTTGCTATATGTTATTTCCTTTCGGAAAGGAAGATGCTTCCAAAAGATGAATTACTTAATCATAAATTCATTACTACTTCATTCATATTCTTAGATTGTCATTAATCTTAATCACATTAGGTGATATTACTGATGATTTTTGAACTCTTTGTTTGACAGCCGTTTAAATAGATGCGATTATATCTTGTCAAATATAATTGCCCATTAACAAATAGAAAGCCATTCATTCATACACTACTGAAATGGACTGTTTGGCGAACAATTGCTTTATGCAAAAGTGCTTTTCAGAAGATTTTTTTAATTGAAAATTTTTTTTAGTATAAATACATATGAATGATCTCCAGAAAACCATTGCTAGTGAACCAGTTATCATATTGCGCTGACAAAATGCTGAAGTTATAAGTTCGCAAGGAGTAAATTTTAAGCCTAAATTCATAAGGATATTTTCACACATAACGTACGCATTTGACTGAATTTGCTATTACAGGCAATTGGATTGAATTAATATAAAAGGGTGACATGTTTGCCAACCATAATACTACCTCAACTTGAACTCTGAAATATTGTGTAAGTACTCATATGAGATTCTGACTAATTCATTATAAAAGAGCATGATGAAAGTGGATGGTTTACTACTGAAAAATCATTCTTTAGGAAGTATTATCCAATGCTTGCAATTAGTCCTCCTGACTGGAGATAGATTACGTTTTTATTAATACTGATTTTATGATCAAGTAACACAGTTTAATGTTTTCTTATTGTATTTGAATGTTCTAAGTGCTTCTGTGTTTTACCAAGCTATTTTTCACGAGTTTGTGCCTACAGGCTACTAATGCATGACCAGGAAAATTGTAAAAGATTCCACAATCAATCATACATCATATTTGGTGCACGAAATATATATTATTTGGGATGATATTGCCATTAGCTAAATTAAACTTGTGGCCTTAATTTCTTGCATGCACCAAATTCTGAGTCTTATTTAAGCTGCAAAGTAATGTCATGTGGATCAAGTTAGGCACTGTTGGCTCTCTAAGTAGAATTTAAACAAATAGTTTTTCCTAGTGTTCTATCATAAGTGTCATGAACTAGCTATTAAAAGATCATTTATCAGAGATATATTTAAAAACTACTACCAACAATCATATCATCTCTTAGGTTTTACAGTCATTACAGATATAAAGTTGGAAATGAAATTCCAATTTTACAAAATTCTAATGGACTTGCATAATTATGTAGAGGTGCCTTTGTTATATCAATTGTATACTTCTCTAAGAAAAAGAAATCATTGCTCTTCAGGAGCACTTTGGGAATTCAAAGTATACAATAGATTTCAGTGCTTAGTTCTTCTCTCCTTTTCTTTACAAAGAATGAAATAAACCACATGTATAATGAATTCTCTCAATGACTTAGAGCACCGGTGTGTGATCACCTAATATTATTGGCAAAGTGATGATATAAGAAAGATGTCATTTATTTCTTTTTGTGGATAGGTAAGATATCGGTTAAAATCATATACATAAGATTTTTTATCTGCACAAAGAATTAGGATTTGTATTCTTTCTTAGATTTCATTTAGTTACTATTTTGACTTCCTTTAATCCCTTAAGGTGTTTAATTTTGTGGGATCATCTTTGGTTCGATTGCTCTCGGTAAATTTGTATCGCCATCAGACATTTTTTTCACCCTCTCATGATAAAGTTTAACATTTGGCACAAAACTACAGCAGCAGTTACTATTTTTAGCCCCTAATTTGACTATTGGGAAGAAGTTTGGCTTGGCTATGGTTTATTTAGGTTATTTGGTTATGGTTAATTGAATTGTTTCATGCTGATATTATAGGATTTGAGATGCCCCATTTTCTCACTTTCAACGCAAATATTTACTTTTATTTGTCTGTAAGTTTTTTTACATCCATAAATTTGGGTTGATTGTTTTCAAATTCTTCAAGTTTTTCAGTTAATTGACGTTATAACGATCAGTTACTCTCTATTTCCTTTAAAAATGAATACATAAGTGTTAGTGGAATGAAAAAGATGAATACAATGTGGGTAGTAATTTCTATTTCAGCAATGAAATATTTTAGCTTAGTGCAATTATTGGTGCAGGATCATCAAAATTCTATTGATATGAACTAGCTTCGTAGATTTTATCAATACTGCCCCGCTAAAAATTTTACTTCTGTTTATCTGAAAAATTGTGTGTTTGTAGATTATATAAATAAATAGAGTAATTGTTTGAGATTAGATAGACAGATTGTCAATAACCAGTGATTGTGAAATTTAGAGAAATGGGAAGAGGGCTGAGGGGAAGATAGGGATTTTAGGAGATGGTGGAAATGGAGTGGGTAGCATTTTTTTAGTGTATATGTATATTATTATTAGGTAATCTACCGGTTAAGGTAGGTTTTTGGATGGACACAACTATCAAATAAACATTTTGTGACTCCCCACCTAGCAACTAATCTATATCAGGTCCCTCTTCATCTCAGTGTACTTCTTTCCTCCCTTCATCCCGTCCAACATCCCTATCCTGTTCCTACCCTTACCTCGCTTGCCCAACATTCTCCCCTCTATTACCCTCTTCAACATTCCACTACCGCTCAATACGCCTTTCATCCATTTTTCCTGCCTCCATAGGATTTCTCTCAACAAACCCCTCTCCTCCCCCACCATTTCTAGTACTTCCTCATTTGTTTTCCTTTCGGTCCATTTCACCTTCTCCATTCTTCTCCACACCCACATTTCAAAAGCCTCCAATCTACGTCTATCCTCCTGCTTCAGCGACCACGTTTCCGCGCCGTACATAGCTACGCTCCATATCAGAGTTTTTACGAGTCTTGTCTTAACATCCCTACTCAACGTCCCCGTCATCAACTCCCTCCTCCTTGAGAAAGCCTCCTTGCCTAGCGCAATTCTTTTCCTTACGTCCCTACCACTTTGACCGTATTGGTCCAAAACACTTCCGAGATATGTAAACTGTTCTACTTGCTCTATTTTTTCCCCGCCTATTTTAATATTTAGCTTAGCCTTTTTCTTTCTGGAAAATCGCATAACCTTTGTTTTATTAATATTTATTCTCATCCCATATTTATCGCACTGAACCTCCAATTCACTCAACAATGCTTGCAACCCCTTGGCTGACTGAGCAACTAATGCTTGGTCATCAGCAAACCTAACCGATTTTACGAATTCCCCTCCGACTTTCATTCCTACCTCCAGTTCTTCCCATGCCTCTTTAATCATTTCCTCTACATATACGTTGAACAGTACCGGTGACAATGGGCAACCCTGCCTTACACCTCTTCCTAACACTGCCCATCCGGACTCTCCGTTCCCACTCGCACCTGAGCAGTCTGAGACATGTACAGGTTGCGGATCAGTCTCCTGTCCCTCCAATCCATTCCTATTTTCTGCAATACACGCATTAATTTTTCCCAATTCACTCTATCAAACGCTTTTTCGAAATCTACAAAACAGGCAAAAACGTCCTCATTGTATTCTATATTCCTCTCTACTAGTGATCTCATTACTGCAATGTCATCACGCGTACCTCTTCCTTTCCTGAACCCAAACTGATCATCCCCTAAGTAATCATTTGCCTTACTCTCTATCCTTTTGTTGATGATCCTGAGAATAACTTTAGCTGCGTGGGATATCAAACTTATTGTTCTGTAATCCTCACATGACGAAGCCTTTGCCTTTTTTGGAATAGGAACTAACACCGATCTCACAAAATCTTCCGGCCAGATTCCTTCCTCATAGATACTACGAATCAGTCCATATATGGCCTTCTTCCCGTATATGTATATATATATATACACACACTAAAAATACAGTACTATATAGTAAATATATTTACTCTATATAAAATATAGTAATATATATACTAAAAAATACTACATATATAGTTATTAAGCATTTGACAATGCTGTATATTTCTGGTCTATCGTGTTTGAAGTGGACTAAATTTTCTTTGAATCTGATGAGTTGGCATTCAAGTTTTCCGGTATATATTTTGTTTAAAGGCGTTGGGAATTTAAGTTTATATATATCACATTTCTGAAGGGTATTAGTAACATCTTCGGCCAGGAAAAACAGGTTTAAAAAAATTAATTTGATCAAGATATTGATATGTGTATGTTATGTATTAATTAAAAATATTTCTTGGGGGTTCAGTGGATTAAGTTTGTGTTGTAACCTAGGATGATGGCTTTGTTTTCTGTATGCTGAAAGTTCTTTCAAAAAAGCATGTTTATCAAGTGGTGTTGAGGGAAGATAGTGAATGCATAAAAGGAAGGTGGAATATTTGTTTTTGAAGTGATGGTAGGAGTCCTTAAGGATTTGAAGGTCTGAATTTGATGGTTTCCGGAATAGTTTGAAAGACAACATTTTATTGGGTTGTTTTTTATTAAAATGTTTAGGAAGGTTAGGGAATCATTGGATTTTGTTTATTGTGAAAAAAAGGTATGTTAGTGTAAAAGCATGAAAATGAGCAGTCAATTCCAATTAATAAAAAATAATGAATTAGTTGTTACAGTATGTAGTTTGGGGATAAGGATAATTTAAGTCATGTTAGTTTTAGTGCAGGAGTACAGTGGTATGTAGAGTCAGGGTCCATCAAAAACCTTCCCTAGCTTTGTGGAATACTGCTAATAAATGAATATGCAAAATTAAAGACAAATAATAGAATACTAAGACGAGAAATGTTGAAACTCCCTATTTGGAAACACCCATACCAAAGAATGTGGTGATAATTGTATTTATCATTCATAGTATGGTGGTGTTGTGTGTGCATTAAGTGACTTTTGGCCAGAGAGATCTCTTCAAATCATGGTGATGGCTCTGAACACCCTCAGCTAAAATGTGTAGTTCACAAGAATCAGAACTTTTTGAGAGACTGAAAGTGGAACATGAAAAGGAAATATCTCTCTTGCCCTGAATATGTGAAATACAAATTACCCCGGAGTTGGTAACAGCTTATTTCTACCGTAGCCTATTTAACCAACTTTGGAATAGGGTGATGACAAGATATTATTTTATCATCCTGGACAGAAAAAGTAAAGTTGGAAGAGGAGAAAAGGGATTTAAGAGTTTGTAATTGTGAGAAAACTTCAGCATAGGGGAATACTTTTTATATGTGTGGTGGTGCTGGTTATTGAGAAGACACTTGTAAATTCAGAAAATGGGCATTGTAGGTAGGCTGGCGTGACATGGTATCAACTGTACTGTGAACCTTGAACACCTTTAATTTGCTGTCCATTTTGAAAACTTGTAAAGGACCATTAATTTCATGTTCAAACTAAAACTTTGAATGTATCTGGTCCTCAAGTATTGTACCATTTCCTGGCAGTTCAGAAATAAGTTTTATTTCATTCGGAGAACTCATCTTGGAGTTGCTTATAGAAAGTGGCATTTCATAGGTGTTAAAAGGGTTCATTTCATATTGCCATCCCATTTTACTATGCGATAGCTAATTGCTAATGCCAGCACAAGACATCATTGACATTCGGGGTCAATATTGTTGCATTACAGTGGCACCTATGTTTCAAATTTCCCTTTTATAAAGGTGTATAAATTGGAAGTGGTTGCAAATGTCAAGACTTCTGTGGCAATGGGCATCAGTCAAATTACTGTGTTGTTGCAGGGTGTAATTACGGCCAACCATTGATGAAGACCTTTTTTGGTTTAATCTTTGAGTAACTGCTGGAGAGTTAAAGGATTGATAAATTTAGTTTTTTTTTACTTTCTAGCAATCCCAATAAGATTTACTCTTTGAGGAATGTCATGGTTTTCCATTCCTTATGGGAATACTTATTACATTAAGTAATGCATACATGCATTACTTTTTGTTTGTAGTAGGTCCATGCAATCTGTAAGGCTGTGCCAAGGTCTTTTCTTGGTCCATAAACATGACCAATGAAATGAACAGACATGCCAACTCTCCCGATTTAAGCGGGAGACTCCCGATTTTTCCTTCTTACGTTCTTGATGAACTGTTCAAATTGTGTACTTAGCTTAACATGTTAATAAAGTGTGACATTCATTAAAAATTGGCAAAGTGTCATAAAGGGATTAAGGTGCCATGCAAATATTGTGGTAATTAAAAGTGATTACTTCGTGATACACTTCTAAAAATCTCCCGATTTTTCATTTTTGAAAGTTGGCATGTCCTCCCGATTTTTCATTTTTGAAAGTTGGCATGTCTGAATGAAGCTGGAGCACCTATCTGCTCTTGTCTTTCCTGCCCTAGCATTAATTTTTTAATCTAGAAAAACATCTTGCTAAACTGAATTTAAATTTCAAATGACAAAACAACTACAAAAATCCTGCGAAAATGGTAATTTTCATCCATATAAAACTGAAAAGCATGAATTTAAGATCACTGGTGATGTGGTCATCCTGTATAAGAAAGCTAAATGTCCAGCGTGTATGTGGCCATGCCGTAAGATAATGACTGAATATTAGATATGTAATCCTGGGCAATAAATATGTATTTTTGAAAAACCAGATTCACAATGCATAAAAAAAATCATTTTTTAAATGACTACTTAAGCACTTGAAATTAGCAGTGCCATAATTGTTCATGTAACACTCAAATGCTGTAACAATTACACTTATGTATCAACTTTGTTGTTGCTTCAGTTTGTTTTTCTTAAGTAGACTTAACCATTCACTTTCATCCTCGCATAGAATAGGGAGATTTAGTTCAGGGTCAAACAATATCAACCTTTTGACTTTTCTGAATTAATGTCTGCTTGCTTGCTGTCTCGCATCTTTTTATTTGCATTCATGTAGTTTTTTGGTGGCACCAAATTGTAATCATCTTTCTCAAGATCCTGAAAGCTATTCTAAACTCTGAGGTAGAGTTTTAATACATACTTGACCTTAGGCGACACATGGTTTCCTTTATATTTCCCTTTTGTTCATTATTTTATAATTTTGTCTTTGATGTTTCTTAAATGAGATTTGCGACCCAAGTTGTTAAAATTTTCTGTGTGACATGCATGGATAAAGTAATGCTTTTACCCAAATATGAATGCTTATGACTCTTTGAGGCTTACTGTGTATGCTTGCTTATTTTAACAATTAATATGTATGTAGTGAGGCGTATTGAAACTAAAGTAACATTATTGGATATCCGTCAATGCACCAAAATATATTCTAGAGGTCGATGTGATTATGTATATTGCAGGGCTATCTGCATATCGTCTTTTGTAATTTTCATGCTTAAAGAGAATGAATTAGTTCTTGTAGTAGTAGTAGTAGTTAGGAGTCCCAGTGATAATATTTACTGATACCATTCACTCTGTTTCATTACTTCCTGTATAATAGCATACTTCAGTGCTGAGCTTCTCAGGTGGTGTGTGCATTTTATGCTCTCACTCATTTTAGACTCAATTGATAGAATTTTGATTTAATTTAAACTTATTTTTGTGGTTTTTCATGAGTGGAACAAAAGACATGTTTACTTGTTCTTTGAAACAATGTGAAATCAGTTGCTTATTGTTCATTTAAGGCCTTTAGTCAGTTGGCTAAATGCACTAATTCTTTCATAACAATACTCTATTAATGTTTGAAAAATGTATTTTAATACATATTTTAATGCAGTGAAAATATTTTTAGAAAAAGATTTATGGTGCCATATATAGTAGTCTCAAACTACCTTCTTTTTCACTAGGCAAAAATATTTCACATCTTGAATTGTTGATTACTCTTATGTGCAAATCGTATTGTTTCAACTTCTTTGAAGTTAGTGTGATAGAATCCCTATTAGTGAACCTCTTTGAAAGCTTTTAGATAGGTAATATTTCAATGAATGTTAGCTACAGGTTTAGTTTCATGATAATGAAATGTAACTTATATCTCTTTGGTTTTTTTTCTTTTTCTTAATTTATGTTTTCAAGTTTTATCCTGTGATATTAGAATTATATTTTCTACTTTTAAGAAAACTTATAAGTACTACAAATTTGTACTTAGGACAGTATTATAACCATTGGAATGCCATAATGATGTTATTTTGTGCGATTGTCATTGCTCTTTTTTCTGAAATGGAATCTAGTCCATATTTTTAAAGAATATTATTTGAAGAAATACTTGCCTACATCAATTTTGCATTTTCTGTAATTTCCTTGCAAATCAACTGCATTGATTTCAATGATCTTTTCACAACATGAAGCTTGGAGATACACTTTCACCTCTTCTTTTGTCCCTGCGTAAAAGGACCCAAAGCGTATTCCAATTGGTGGTTGAGCACTAATTTTCAGCAGCCCTATTGTTAAAAAAAAATAGATTAGAAGATTTATATAGGTTGGGAAGGATAATTTCATCATGAAAACCATTTTTGTTATTAAATTGCTGTGAAGTGTACATTATTTAGTTCTATTGCGATGGAAAGCATAATAAAAACATAACTCATTAAAATCAGTTGGAAGAATTTATTAACTTTCTATTGCAATAAATATTCTAGAATATACAATTGCTCGAATTGTCATCATAATTTCAAAATGTTAGTGGAATTCATTACTTAAGGATGATTTTGAAAATTTGCATTTGTGGGAACTGTGTTCTTCAGGCAGGAAAATTAAAATTGAACAATCACTCAAAATAATTGCAATTCCAAAAATATTGATGATGAATAATCGTGTGCTTTTCCGGTATATCTGTTGAGTGAAATCCTCTTGTATTTTCCACTGGGTCTCTCTCAAATGCTGCCGACAATACCAGGCAAAAATTTGTGAAATGGCATTGAGCCCTGAGGACAATGACCAAATTGGTTTTCGCAATGTTGGCAGCAATGAATAAACTAACATGGTGGAAGACCATACAGGATTTCACACAACATTGCTAATGTTTTATTCTGATTTCGAATAGGAAATACAGATGAGTTTCGTAATCTGGCATAATTAAGATACCAGTTTATAAACCCTCACACTAGAGTTTTTGACACACTGGAAGACATTTAAAACAAAATTGTTACCCATATATTGAAACCACGGAACCCTACTTGAGATTTCTCGATCTCGATTTGATAAATTCTTTTTCATTATATGCTGAGAGAGTTAACTCTTTAAACTCTCGGACCCTCAATGCCCATTCATCATTTTAGACTCTCCGGAATAATTATTAAAATGGACCAGTTATTTCAAGTGTCTTTCAAGCTTTCTTTTTATCATAAAACTTTGTTAAAGTGCAGAGCATCCAAATAAAATGATTTCATGTTTATAGTAGGTCAATAGAAATTAGAGAGCATGGTAAAATTAGAATGTGGATATACCAAAAGTTTCACGGAATGAGCGCTGTTGTGTGGATTCTAAGCCCCAGTTAGGTCTCTTTCCACCCATTTGATTCTTTGCTAATTAATGAAGATGCCAGTGGTCTTTGGCAATTTAGATCTCACCTGATTCGTCATCTTGTAGAGTTACCTCTGCAGCCCAGTATGCTGACTGGCATTTCCAGGTATCGATTGCATCTTTACAGGACCTTGTTATTGTGTATGAGCATGAAGGTCTCGAAGTATCAGATTCCTGTAATATAATTTGCTCTTTAATAGCCCTGGTAAAAAAATGCCTGATTTACATGATTATTCTTGAACCTCTTGTCACGAGAAAAAATTCTAGTTTGTCCTAATACTAATAGCTATCTGTAGAACTGCATAATATTAATAGCTATTCTGAGAACGATAGATACTTCATATTGTATTTAGTTCATCTGTACCCTTCAGTATAACTTTGCAATAATTGTATACATTTGAGTAGCAATATATTGAAGCATTGATCTCTGCCATTTGACTGAAATGAGAAGAGTTGGAGTACAATTTCCAGTTTTTGAAATGGAAATATTTAAACTTCATCACTTAAAGGACAAAAATGATGGGTCATCCAAAAGTGCCTTTTGAACTTGGGTGAAATACGTTGTTGTTATACGTATATGCATTCCAAAAAGCAATTCAGATGCATAAATTCATTTCTCTGCTCACAATGCAATGCATCAGTAGGGTCATCAGTTTAATATCTCATCC
>CM073772.1:30095067-30188237 GCA_037158775.1 Hetaerina titia
CTTTGGTCTCTGGAATTTTGGCACTTTCAGTGAACCTTAAATGACATTTTTAAAGTAACAGTTTTTTTTTAATTTTCTCAAATCTCAGAAAGACTACTCAAGGGCTAATCTGCTCAATGTCTACACTGCTTGATTTTGAAGCCCCTCAGCAATTTTTTTTCTAATTAGTGCCTTTTTTAGAGTTGGAATGTAGCATATAGTATGGAATTTTGTTCTCTTTTTCTGTCTGCCTTCATTGTTAAACCTATCTTGCTTGTCACTCTTGGATAACTGGCCGTTAAGGAAGAGAATGTGGAAAATAATACCATGGAGCTACAGTTATGCATTCGAATCCTGTGGAAACCTTCATTTTACCTTATTTTTAGGGAACTAAAAATCCTAAAACTCTAATCGCCCTAAACAAACAATTTGCATTGACAAACATCTTAAGAGGTAATTGTGTCATCAGTCTCTGTATAAGCAGGCAAGAAATAATTTACCGATGCATTTTCAGTCGTGACACGAATTGAAGCCTGTCTGATAAATATAGTATTGCACGTACTCAAGAACACGTTATTATTGCTTTGCAAAGAATGGTGCTCCATATCATAGTTTTTTGTTACGATTTGGAATGTAAATAATCTAAAATGCTACACGGGAACAAAAGGATAGGGACCAGGGGAATGGAGGAGGGCACCGTAGAGAGGAGGTGACGGTCCGAGTAGCAAAGCAGCTCTCTCCCCCCTTCCCCATAAGCCGTAGGCAGCTCTTCCCGGCCAAAATCGGTGCTTACCATTTGACCAATTGTGATCGCTGCACTTCTCATGGCGACCCCGTCAGGCCCTTGTGCCGACAGTGTGATGTTAGTCGCCGATCCGACTCCGACAGAAAATGGAATGACCACCAAAACTTCAACACGAATCGTCCTCCCAGGTGCCAGCGTCCACCTGAATTAAGAAATTCTTTTGTAGTTGCGATTAAAAGTTCGAGAACCTAAAATTAAAAGCTCCGAGGTAAATGTGTGCTATCCCATGTCAGTAGTTTATTATGTACAATTTTACGACACCGCCGAATTTGTGAATATGATGATAATTCATCATAACTCGGGTCGTGAATTTTGTTGTTGTAAAAGTTTTTATCGAAAAATCATTGATAGAGAAACTCTTGAAGAATTAACCGAGGAAAGAAGTCCAATATACTCTCTGTATATAATGAGCTCCAGCCTCCAGCACTAGTGAATTGTATCAATACTCTGATCATTTAGTTAATACATTAATCTTTCGACTCACTGACTGTGTCCAGCCTTTCAACTAATCAGTGAATTGCATGATATTGAGTCGATAACAACGCTGTACATATACATCCATTTATTATCAATATTATTGTCTATTCAGTATCAATGCATCTATTCAATGGATATTCATTATTACTCTCCGTGATGTCCTTTTTTTACTATCTATTTTGCCCTGTGGAAACATATCTTAAGCTCCAAAATCAAATTTCTCTGTCGCCATTTAGCGTAATGATAGGGACTTATTCAACATTATCATAATGGCATATTGTGGTTAAAAGGAGCATGCCCTTGCCCTCCTCTTCTATGGGTCTAATGAAGCGTAGAGACTTAGATGATCTTCCGTAATGTTTCCTCCAATGTGCCCGTTCGATTAACATGTTTATATCTTTTTCCTTATTCGTGTGGAAGTATACTTGAGTGAAAGGATTTTTTCGTGCCCTCGTGAATACATTGCAGAGTCTTGGCTTTGAAGGAAAATCTATTGCTTCACAAATTTACTGGATGCTATCAATTTTTCAACGGAAAATTTAAATGCTGACAATTTAAACTACCCATAACTATTGTTCGTTGCCAGTTTTGACCTGGAAGTCACTTGCAGCCGGGATGTGACTGATGTAACGATCCTATGTTGAATACTTATATTATTTCGAGAATTTTAGAATCCAAAATAATCGGAGCTACAATAGAGGCGCAGTACTGTAAATTTTTCTATTCCGAAGCGGCACTCTGCTGAGATATTTGGCTCTGTCCTATGTACGTAATGTAATGTTTGAAATCGGAAAAATATCAGGGGGATGTGTTTTAGAACTGGAATCGGTTGTCTAAAGTGACACCAAATTTGAGAGCATCATGGTATCCAGCTCACTTCAGCGTCGCACAGGTGACCTTTTAAGTTTGAGGGACCCCATATGGCCAATCAGAATATCAAATGCTTTATTTCAATCACGTGGATGGAGTCATCACAGAGTTAGTCATGTGTGAGGTTCATCGTAGATGATCTGCATCTGTTGCTACATTTGCGTGAGACATAATGTGGGCTTTGTGACACTGTCTGATTGTGAACTATCCTTGCAGTCAGTATTATTCTTCAATTTCTGAATGAAAATGTATTTTTACTTCGATCAGAATTTCATTATTTAATAGGTTAGTTTGATTTCTGCTAAAGGAAAACCAACAGCGAAGCGGTTACCAGATAGAACTCTACTCACCCTCTTACTCTTAGGGTAATTATAGGTACGAATTTTCCCTCACGTATCCTCCTTGGAGAGAGAGGGCGATCGGGGACATCTGGGTATGATTTGGATTATGGTCCAGAATATTTCAAGTAATAAAGAGTGTGTGGAGAATTTGCGTTCGTGTACACTCACAAAAGAAACAGCAGAGGTGTGACCAGATAAAAACATGTCATTCCGAAAATAAATAGTTTATTTTGAAATTTTCGAATAGTGCAACCAAATTTAATGGAAGGAAGGGAATTGTTGAAGAAGGGACCTTTCGAAGAAAGTGATTGTGTCACCAAAGGTTTCACAAGATGTCTATCTATTTTTTATGGGAGAAACTGGAGATATGGATTGAAGTCGTTGGGAAACTCATAATTTCAGTTACGCTAGCCAAGGGGTTGAAGTTTTGAGCGCATTAGAAAATAAGTATGATAAATTAGTGATGAAAGTCAGTACATAAAACAAAGATTATGACGTTTTCAAGAAAAAGGAAAGCTCACCTAAACTTTAAAATAGAAGCTCATAAACTAGAGCAGGTGGAACTTATCTCGGAAAAGTTTCAGACCAAAATATTGAAATTAGTAGGGACGTAAGAAGAAGAATTGGGTTAAGCAAAGAAGCTTTTACAAGGCGGGATTTGGTGACAGGGTTGCTGAGTAGGGATATTAAGAAAATATTGGTTAAAACCTTGATGGAAAGCGTGGACTTGTACGGAAACATAGTAATTGAAGTAGGATGATAGGCGCAAATTGGAAGATTTTGAAATTTGGGTGTGGAGAAGGATGAAAGAGGTGAAATGGACAGAAAGGAAAACAAACAGAAAAGAGCTTGGAATGGAGAACGTTAGGTAGGAAGGAAGGAGTAGGAAAAGATAGGGCATACTAAGAGAGAAGAGTTAAGAAGAGTTTATTATAGTGCCGGGTGTCAGTGTTGTGTTTTGTTAGGAGAGGCAAAGAAATGTATCTTTGTTCAGTCTGTGCTCATTATAAACGTTTTTTAAACGGTAAACTATTAATAATGACAATAAAATAGTCTATGCTTTTATTTTATCACGCGTGTGCTTCTTGCTTTTGATATTATTCACTTTTGCGAGATTTTCCATGAACGCTTACAAATACTTAAAAAGCGTCCTCTTATTTTTGGACATGTTTTCTTAAGTTTCCATCTCATTTTTTCTGCATTAACTAAAAAAAAACCTTGGGTAATCTTAGTCTTGTCGCAAGTCCGCTCGGATAGCAGTCATGCATTTGAGACTTTCATCCAAACTTCGCGGCTGCCAATGTGGATACCTGGAGGGAGCATGGTATCCGATCCGTTAGCGATTTGAATGGACTCACCTCTTCGGTCTATGGTCTTGCACGTAGGCCATTCGGTCCGCTACCAGGAATAAGAGCGGAGCCGGGTAGTTCCTCCAGTTGGTCACTTCGAAGGATATCCAGGATGAGGTGCCGGGGAGCTGGTAGAGGGCCTGGCCCGATTCCTCCGACAAGTCCACCGTGACGCCGGGCGCCAGGAGACCGGGAGGGAAGTTGGGTATGGGGGGCATGTTGGGAGGAAACGCGACTACCCCGGGCGGCCCCAACGGAGCTCCCGCTTGCGCAGTCGCTTCGACGGCCACTGCGAAGAATATAAAAAAAAACCGTCACTCAAAATCAGTTCACTCCTAATTCAGAGGTGCCTCCTTACAGACAAGTGGTGTGGAGGATTTATCACTATTTGCTGCTAAGGGGAGCGGCAGTCTCGCAAATAAGATAGGAAACATTCCATTAGATACCTGCTCCCATTTGTGCGTGCATTAATATTTTTACAATAACCTCTTTCTCCAGTTCTAAGCCGTAGTCATCTGTTATTAAATTACTAAATTCCGCTCACCTTCTTGCTCCATTACAATTTGTGTTATTTTATCGTAAAGGAAGGTATTAGAGTTGGGATTGTAGTAAATGACTAACCGGGCCCGCCGTTGAGAGGGTCCATTATTTAAGACGCATTTCATAATTTTTGTAATAGGTTCAGTTTGGGTAATAAAATCTATTACCCTTTATTTTAAAGGTGCCCAATAATGGGAGTAACTGATACGAGCGGTTCCACTGTATCGTTAAACCGGCCGCGGTTTTCATGTTGCCGCTTTTGTGACCCAAAGCTCTCGGGCTTGTATTCCTTCATGGCCTTAGAGTACATATTTGTCCGAGGTTTAGTTGCTCAACATATGCGATATAACGTTTGCCTGTTGAACAACCCAAATCGATATCTGCTATGAAAAAGAATTATTTCGTTCTTTCTCCGAGGCGCATGGGATGATAACAGGGCATGGCTTCCGCAAATTGGAGAGAGAAATGGAATAGATAAGTTGAACCTGATTCCAAGTGGTTCCAAATCTCGAATTTTCTCCAGAATGAGTTTTTTATTTAACCAAGGACGTATTCATGTTTTTTTTCGGCGTAGTGGAGTAAGTGGAAATATGGAACACATTTTCTAAGAGGATGCCGAAGAGATTTTACCATTCCACTAAATGCTGCTTTTCACAAAAATGGCATGTTTGCTGATGTTAACGTTAAATTTTTAAAACAATTCCGATTTCATACCTTTCGAAGTCAAGCTCCACTCACATCAAAATCGAAAAGATAAGTGATCGTAATAAACTATCGTTATAAAAACGTTTGTGGAAAAATTCTAGTCCAAAAATGCTCATCGTTTGAAGCCAACTTATGTCATATTAGATATTTTAGTCGGGAATGACCAGTAGAATAGGTTGCTTGGAGTATAAAGTGCTTTAATTGGGGATGGTTTTGGCTCTAGAGAGAGGAGAAAGGACGGAGAGGAAAGCGGCATTAGATTTAATTAGCATTCTCTTGACGAATGAATCCAAGGATTTTACAGTGAAACGTCCTACTCGATGGGTGGACTTGCATTTCATACCGTCGGAATTCAAACTGGGAGACTCCGTCAGTACCCTAGCCGTCAGTTCATCTCCCGTAACTTCTACATTGTCATGCCTTTTTGCGTGATGTATAATGGGTATACTCCGAACTCCGAAAGTAAAGCTTTCCAGTGGTGCTCGTTGAAATTTTAATGCTCATGTATTTTCTACATTTTTATCACAAAACAAATATTTATAGCAATCATTTTATGACAAATATTTGTCACAAACCTAAAGGCGTATTTTTTGTACAATTGAATAAACGAATGGGTTAATGAGGATTTAAAATTGTGGCGCATACATTTTGTGAGTGAATACATGTATAGTTATCGAACGTTTCTTCTTCATTATATTTTCACTTGATAACAAATTAAGTGTGAATTAGGAACCATCTGCACTAAATGTGCATAGGAATCGTCTATTATGGCTATGCCTTTGCCATACCCTGTATATTAGGCCACAAAATGATACGTCGTGCCGACCGTTTGCATAATCACAGGGGGACCAAACATTTTACACACTCCGGAAAGGGATTCGGTCACTGTTGACTGTCCAGAGAGGATGTCTCGAGATCCGCCCCAAACCTTGATTGGGGTGATTAGTTTGCCATGATAAATTTTCAGATCTTTTTTAAAAGAGCAGTGTATCAACTCCTCCACCTCTTGTCCATTTCCATCAACTCTTTCCCCTGCAAAAGCCCTTCCAACTAGTGCTTAATTTCCTGTTGTAAACCATTGAATAACTTGCAAAGTATGCATAAAGATTGCCGCCCAAACCTCCACAGGGGCGCGTGGCCGGTGGTGATGAGAGTCATCTAGGGAAATTCGGTGGTAAGATTAGGTAGCTTAAAATCTACTTGTACATAGTCTCATTGAAGGCTCGTGGCCCTTGCGCATGTTTATTTTACTGCAGAAATGAGGAGCATTGGGTATTTTTTTAGCTTAATTATGAGGTCCTGGTACCCTCCAGATAGTAACCCGCTCTTTATGGCTAATAGGAGCTATTTGGATAGAGAAAACAGATGTGTATCCAACATCAGTTATGAACATGCATGCATAAGATGCAATTGTCGTATATTAATGCGTGTTGGAGCAAAATAGGCGATCATCTAATGATACTAAACTAAATTTAAAGAAAGAATGCAAATAATCATATATAAGACTCTTAGCAAGATAAACCTCGACAGTTGTGTATGTGTCTACTCTATTGCAAAATAATATCCCAAGGACTATCGCTGTAAGTAGATTGAAATCTTGTCTTTATGTAGACACTAGTGTTCCGTACGAGCGACTCTATTTTTAAGGGTTACAGTTTGAAGAACTTCTTCTCATTCCTCCAGGGTTTCTCCTCTAAACAGCACTTCACTCTCCGCAACGAAAGCCACAAGCTATAGTTAAAGTTTAACGTCTCAAAGAGTAATAATATAGATTAGTACGGCCAATAGATTTTTGTTATAACCTGGGTGGACGAGTTTTTCAAAATACCTGGGTACTCCACCCAGCACAACGTCTAAGGAAACTTCGCCAAGTAGGGTTGAAACTAATTCTTTATTTTTGCGCCTAAGCGTCTGCAGAAGGTCTTGATAATTTCTAAAAAAAACAATTTTTAAATGGATGGAATCTGCTTTTTTTCGTACTGTACCCTCCTCTCCTCACGAAACCAAGTTAACAAAACTCACTCAATAGATGCAACTCTAGAATTTTTGTGTTAATGTCAACAAAACAACAGTCAATCCCCACTCGCTACAACAGCACTCTCTGCGACAATACGCCGATCTTCCACTTTGGCAGATCATGGGAATAAAAGCCCCCATTTCATAAAGGTATATCATACTGCAAAACTTAGCTAAAAAATAAATTCGTTGAAATATTATGCTGGATCTATGACATTTGGTAAGACTCGTAAAAACTCTGATATGGAGCGTAGCTATGTACGGCGCGGAAACGTGGTCGCTGAAGCAGGAGGATAGACGTAGATTGGAGGCTTTTGAAATGTGGGTGTGGAGAAGAATGGAGAAGGTGAAATGGACCGAAAGGAAAACAAATGAGGAAGTACTAGAAATGGTGGGGGAGGAGAGGGGTTTGTTGAGAGAAATCCTATGGAGGCAGGAACAATGGATGAAAGGCGTATTGAGCGGTAGTGGAATTTTGAAGAAGGTAATAGAGGGGAGAATGTTGGGCAAGCGTGGTAAGGGTAGGAAGAGGATAGGGATGTTGGACGGGATGAAGGGAGGAAAGAAGTACACCGAGATGAAGAGGGACCTGATATAGATTAGTTTGCTAGGTGGGGAGTCACAAAATGTTTATTTGATAGTTGTGTCCATCCAAAAACCTACCTTAACCGGTAGATTACCTAATAAAATGACATTTAGTTTCTATGCATAAGAATTTGATAATGTTAAAAAGGTGGAACCTTTGACATCCATTACTTCGGTGTGCTTCAATAATATTCGCAATATTTATTAGATACATTGTTAAATAGATGATTTGTCCTGACGCATATTTATGTATCCATCTTGGTCGGTATTATTCTGGGGAAACGTCAATGTTAGCATTCTTTGGAAGGGAGGACGGCGCCGTTTCAGGGTGTCAGCGGGGAGTGGATAGCCCAAATCCTCTGTTTTCACCACGTTCAATATACCACAGTGCTAGTTTAAATAGCTTTGTCGGCGTGGTAAGTACAATTGATAATTATCAATTGTACTTACCACGTTACTGTACAATTATAATCCAGGCCTCGTAGCGTGGGCTAGTCAGCATGGGTGTTATGCCCACGACGCGCGGGCGTTTATAAACGCGGGAAGGGTTGGGGTAGAGGGCCCCTCCGTCGGTCACCTTGGCTCTCGCCTTGGGAATAGAATATAGTCGCGAGTTGATAATTCAAGGAGTGTGGAAATCGATGAGGACGGCCCGGGCTGTTTCCTCCCCTTCCATAGTTACCTCCACCCCTCTCCTTCCCCTCCCCCCAAAGTCTCCTCCCCCCTCCTCCTCTTCTCCCCAGCCCGACCCTCGAGTTGCGTGTCCGGGGACCCCGCTCGTCGTTTCTGGAGAAAATTGAAACTGCGCCGTAAATTTTTTCGTCAGTTCCGTGCGGTTTTCGTCCGCGAAATATTCCCGCACGCGTTTTGGGGTGGCGGGTGAAGGTTCCCAAGGCACTCGAGGGACAGGTTATAAAAACGATCCCCGCGCGAAAATGAAATGAGGGCTGCGAAGCGAGGGATCACCTTCTATGTAGGTTCACTTACGCCTTTGGGGTGTAAACTGAATATCACGGAAGTGACGGATAGGACCTTCTGTCATTGCAACTTCCATTTCGCATCGGTTTTGCATTGCGTCTCAAGCTCCGAACCACAGCTGGGGCGTGTCTGGCAGGGGGTGTCTGGTCACCACCACTACGGTATACAACTCGTAGGTCGATTTTGATAGGCGAGAGTAAAGATGGGCATTGGAATGTAAATTTGGTGCATCTTCGTGGGGGAGTATATTCTTTTTCTCTGTCCTCCGTGGTTTTCCAAGAAGGTTTAGTGCCCGAAACTGTCTGTAATCAATTCCTTTCTCTCTGCCGTCTTTGGTTTGTCACAAGGATGCTGTCCCCTAAAAATCTTATAGATTGGATGAAGCGGGGGTTGTCACAGGATGGAAGTCAACGTTGTTAATCGAACCCTGACCCTCCAGTAAGTCCTGAAAACCCTATACTCTATGCTGACCCGCACCTTTTAGGTGATTATTGACTTTTAATATTGGTAACATCGTAGTTTCGGGTCGATCGAGTTGTGGCACGTGATGTTCTTTGCTAATGTGATCACATTTGTGTGGATAGTATAGACTCGACTATTTACATGTAGCCGTTGCAATTTTACGGTATGTTAATATCACATTTACATTTCCCACATTGATGTAGATTAGGTTGCTGAATTTGGTTTTGTTTGGAGTTACAAAATGTTTATTTGATAGTTGTGTCTATCCAAAAACCTACCTTAACCGGTAGATTACCTGAAGAAGATTCCCCACATTCCTTCTTTATGATTTGATATCGATATACGATATTGACGTTAATGATCTTAGAGGGGGCGTGGTAGTGTATTGGGTAGAGCGTTCGGCTACTTACCTCCAGTATGATTCCAGGCTACTACTACTCCCAAGTTGTGTTTGTTTTACTGGTACCATATCCTAAAGGGAAACCGCAGGCAGCATATGGACAAGAAATGCCCCCTCATCCATGCCCCGAAAGCGTGAGTTTCACACACCATATGGTTATCACGAGGCGAGCTCCACCCCTAAGCCCATCAAGCCAATCCTCGGGTTGAGTGCCGCCACCTTAAGAGGATCACTTAAAGTTTCGGCGCCTCTCCCCCCTTCCCCCATTGCTCGCCGCTCGTCCGGGTAGTACTCTTGGGGAAGATGGAAAGCAGAGATGCTCATTCATTTCCCGAGTGCATTTGTGTGCGTGTAGTTTGCGGCCTCGGGTCCATTGAGTGGGGGTCGAGTGGGCGGTTTAGCGCATGCGCCACAGGGGATCCCGGGAAGTCGACACCCGTCGTTCATGCGAGTGTTCCTTCCTTACGTTTCCGTTCCACGGCACCCTTGGGGATCGATTCTCCCGCTGACCCCCTTTTCTTCGAGATAATTGACCGAATGGTGGTACGACCCTGCCACGGGATATCGCGCGTCGATCACTCCCGGGCGATCGTAATCTTGTCATTGGTGCCTCAAAAACTGTTATTATAACATTTTAAGTATTCTCTCGGTCGTTGAATCACGCGGTGTTTGTTTCCAGCGACGGCTGCAGCTGCCAAGTTGGGGGTGATTTCAGCATCCCTTCCCTAAATGCCATATGTCGTTTTACTGGTCACGTTTAAATCGTCATAAACGGTGTAAGGAACAATTCTGTTTGACGTACGGTAGAATTTAGCTCCGTGACGGCTCATGGGCTGGTCATTGTCTTTGGAAGACTCTTGCGCATGAGGAACCTAAAAGGATTTTTTGAAAATTGACTTTGTTTTCAGAAATGAACTGCTGCTCATTGTTTGGCTCTTTATTTCCTCGCCAGCAAAAAATAATAAGAAAAACTGACCAACTCGGTATAGATATAAATGTATATATGCATATAGTATATTCATATTATATTTCTACCGAGTCCCTTCTCATGTAAGTAGGGGTATAAATATTTTCTCCCGAGTAAATGTATATATACGTATAAATAAATAAATATTATATAAATATATATGTATCTTCATTCACACATAGAAATAGATATAAGGAAAGAGGATAGGAAAACTCTGCCTTCCCCACGTCCTGTGTTCGCCTTTCATGTGTTTTCCTATCCCCTTTCCTTATCTCTATTTCTATGTGTGAATGAATATTTGTTCGCCGTATGGCGGGATTTCGTATTTGAATGTGTATATATATATGTATATATATATATATATATATATATATATATATATATATATTTATTTATTTATTCATTCAAACATAGAAATAGGTATAAGGAAAGGGAATAGGAATATACATAAAAGGCGAACACAGGACATGTGGGGAAGGCGGTTTTTTGAGCAGATCACGAATGTAAAAATATCTCCTTAACCGGGATTTGAACACCGGACCTTCCACTTGCCGGGCGGATGTGCTACCACTGTGTGCTACTATATATATATATATATATATGTGTGTGTGTGTGTGTGTGTGTGTGTGTGTGTGTGTGTGTGTGTGTGTGTGTGTGTGCGTGTGTGTGTGTGTGTGTGTGTGTGTGGGTCGCGGTAGTCCAGGGGGTAGAGGGTTGGACTACTGACCGGAGGGTCCCGGGTTCGATTCCCGGGCAAGGTACTCTGGTCACCTGCTGCTCCACCCAAGCTATGTGATTTTTCGGGTACCAGTTCTTTCTGGCCTCTCTACCTTGATGTGTGAATTTCGCACGCCGTCGGGCTTAGTATTGGGTGGACTCTACCATCACCTACCCAACCGACCTCCGGGTTGAATACTGTGTTTATAAATATATAATTTATATATATTTATAATATATATATAAATAAATATATTATACAATTATAATTTTGATTGAAAATTAATTAGAAGTCAGCTTAAATGATATTTTGAGGCGCTGTAGTTATTCAGCGGTTGAATAAATAGTTAAAAGATACATTTGAACGCCTTTGCCAAAATGATTTCATCTAAACAGGGTTGTTAGCATTTAATAACAAGGTATTAAATATTAATAAATGTACTAAAGGCTTTAAAGTTTATACACGTATATTTTTGTCGTCGTGATTGATATTTTGATAAACTGATGACCTAAGAGGTTCAGACATTGATTTTACTTCTTTCAATTTGTGGCCTCGACGTAAAGTCATTTGCGAATGCTACTCCCGTTCGTGCAGCTGTACGATGATGTGCCTGCGGGACTTTGATAATCTCTGCGATAACCGGTTCATTATTTTTCTTTCTCGTATTATTTTTAAATGGCTATGGAGGAATTATAGCAAAATTCTAGGAAGACAAGTATTAATTCCAGAGACACTACGATCAATAAAAGACGTTTCAAGCAGGAGTTTTAACTTTGGCGTATCTCTTGGCAGCACATTAACATCCTAAAATGGAACGTTTTCTCTGTACCTATCCAATGCAAAATGCACTTCCGCGAGTTATTGCATGAGTATTTGCAGCAATCCACTTTTCCATATCCTCTCACCATTATCTTCTAAAGGCGGAGCCTTGTCGTTGCAGCCATTGTTCTCCCTACATTGCCGTTCTTTTCAGTGCCTTGTGTGTTGTTACTCTCATGATACTTTTTGTATCATCTATAAATTTCTTTCTTAACCTTCCTATTCATTTTTTTCATATTATTTAGCCCTCCATTATTTTTTCCCAGGACTGTATGCCTGAGTTACTATGTCCAATAAATTTAATTTTCTTTTTCTCCATCTCTTCTATTTGATTCCTTTCCTCTTTTAATTTTTCTCAATACTTCTATGTTGCTTTTCTTGTCCATCCACCTTGTTCTTGTTATCCTTCTCAAAAAATCCACATTTCTATTGCTTCCAACCGAGTTTTTTCCTTATTTCCCAATGTCCAAGTTTGATATCCATATAATAATGCGCTCCAAATAAACGTTTTTTCAAAGGATTTTCTAATTTCCTATTTCATTTGTTTGTTTCCTAAAATATTCTTTATATTTTTATATGCCTTCTTCGCCAAGGCGACCCTTTTTTTACACTGCATAGGTGCATCTGTTGTCTGTGGTAATTGCACTCCGGAGGGAGCAGAACTCTTCTCCTTGGCTTATCCTTAATTGGCTTATCATTAAATTCTGTTTTTCGTTCTGTCCTGTGTCTAGATACTATCGTAGCTATGGTTTCCTTCACAATTGTTTTCAGTTAACATTTTTTCACAGCTGTGAAAAGGGTTTTGAACATTCTATTAATTTATTTGGCTGTATTCTGCTAGGGTCACAATGTCATCTGCAAATTTTAATGCAGCGTATCTTTCTTCCGTTTATCTTTATACAAATTGTCGTCTCGTTCATTGTATCTATAGCCTCTTCGATATGTAAGTTAAGAAGATATGGCGAAAGTGGGCATCCTTGTCTTACTCCTTTTCTAATCTTTGCTTCTTTCTCACATCCCTTAAATCCTATAAAAGTGCTTTAGATCTGGTAGAGCTGAAATATAAACTTCCCCTCTTTTTTTAGTCTATTCCTTTCCTCCTCATGGTTTCATATGCAAGTTTCCAATCTACAGTATCGGAGCCTTTTTCAAAATCAAAGAAGGTGAGGAATACTATCCTGTTGATTTCTAGCCATCCCTCTAGGATCAAGTACAGTGCCAGGTTAGCGTCTCTCATTCCTTTATCTTCCCGAAAGCCAAATTGATCTTCTCCAATATTTTCTTCCACTTTTTTTTATACTGTTCCCCACTGTATGTAAAAGAATCAAAAAGCATGTTAAAGAATAGCAATTGTTCTGTAGTTCATGCATTAAATTGCTTTCCCTACTTTTTGGTACCATAATAATTTTGCTTTAAACAAAGTCTTCGGGTATCCCCCCATTTTCATAGCATTCATGCGCTATTTTAAAGGGTGTCTCTTTCATTTTATTTCCATGGTTTTCTAACATCTCAGCCGGTACATTATTCACAGGCATCGTTTTTCCAGCATTTAGCTTCTGAAGAGCATGCTCAAATTCCCTCTTCGTGATTTGGGGTCCACTTTCTGTTCCTGCTTGTTCTCTGCTGTCCATATAATTTCCTCTTATAGCTGTCTCTTCGCCATGGTATAGCTCCTCCATGTATTCTCTCCATCGTTCTCAAACTTCTTCATTATTTTCTGACAACCTTCCCTCTTTTGTTATTAATCACTGTTGACCTTATTCTCGGTTGATAATGTAGAACTTTGATTTTCCGATAAGCTAGATCTCGTTTTCATGCTTGGATATGGTCTTCTGTTTCCCTCATCTTCTATTGTTTTCATCCACCACTCTAGTGGATTTAAAATGAGTGATCGATGAAATAATACTTCTATCCCTATCCATGATTGAATGACTGTTTCGTTTGTTGATGTTGTTTACCTAGGGCAATGAGCGAACATGAATTTTTTCTATTGGTACGTTAAGCACGTGACTTAAACCCTTTGGAATGTGCCGGAAACAGTGGTAAATATTTTATGTATTGTTCTGATATCAAATGTTTGCTAATGTTGATTATTCTAAACTACGGTCTGTGCATTTTTAGTGAATACTTAATAAGTAAATAATGTTTATCATAAATTCTATAGTTGAATAAAGTGTGTGCAAGTCAGCATAAGTAACTATGTATTCGTCGAATATCCAACCACCTCAAGTTATGAAATGAATATCAAGTTTTCAAATATTCCTTCGCAAACAAGCTAACGATTTAAGGCATAACGCTATAATGATCGATTCTGAATAGGAATCACTGGAATAACTTTTTTTTTAATGGAACGGGGCGTCGTCTGCGTTGCTGTCATCCTAGCTAGCTTAGCATTTGTTGGAGAGATCGAAACAAAGATTTTGGTGAATCTTGAATTCGAGAAATAAGATCACCTAATGATACAAGACTATTTTGTCGTGCAGATAGACGCGAGCTGTGATAATTGATGGGTAAGTGACCCATCAAATCTATCTAATATGCTATATACGTTCACAAGTGAACTTATATAGCTTGTGAACGTATATAGCATATTAGAAACTTTAAATTAAGCACGTGAACGTATTCTGCGTGGTGCTCGTCTCTTCGCATAAATCTGGGCGGGGTGCTTAAATCACTGCCGCTGAGTCGGAAATCCATCGGATACCTACTCTGGTTTTCCGAAGGCGCTAACCTAAAAAGGGCTTTCAGCGCGAAGTGGCCGAGCTCTTGGGAATATTTCTCCGTCTCCTGTCTTGGGTGGTTACAATATATTTCCTCGAATCTCATCGTGCATGTAATGTAGTTCTAACGTGCCATTGCATTTTCTTTTCGAAAAACATGTACATAGGAGGAGGAGGAGTGCATTGGTTGCCATTTACGCACGAGTTATTTGTGAAACGTTACATTTTCCTTTCTTTTTAGGTGATTAACTGTAAAGTTTAAGAGGGGTTTTCTGTGTGTGACCTTTCGAATTTTTTGTTAAAATTGTGCAACTCGTACCTACATTTATGTCTCCGAACACTAGGCATAAGAGGTGAATGTCTCTTTGAGTCTCTTCTATAATTGCGTGTGCATATCCCAGATACATAATTATGTCCATCTTTTCCCTTCTCCGTCCATTTTCACGTTTAAGGTATCACCATATAACATCAAACCACATTATCAGGTTAATGATTAATAAGTGAGAATCGAGCCCGCGTTGCACTAATGTTAGGCTTAGGCGTTGTGTGGAATACACGCAAGGGCCAGGGGCCGGGCCCTGTACCTGCACCGCTTGCGGTTTTCCAGAAATATCTGGTTCCCAAAAAATCACGCAGCTCGGGTGAAGCTTGCGTTGTCCGGAGGCAACACTTGCGTTTTTACTCGAGCGACACTGGGCGGTAGGTGAACGTTGTACTAGGCTACCGTGTCCGCCATATTCATATATACATGTCAAATAATATTGTTATCTCATGGAGAAAAGTAGGTTAATTCTTCCAACCGATTACTTTCCACGTATGTTTGAAGTTTAAGGGAAAAAAGTGGTATTAGTTATGTTGCAGTAAATGCAGGGTGGGGCAGAATGGACTCGCTGATTTGACGGGTGAATTGTAAAAAAACAACCAAGTTAATTAAAAAAGGTTTAATGAAGCCTATGGAGGACACAGCGCACCAAACTGTCACGTTGGGGTTATGGAGAGGTCTTGGGTGAAGTTTGCGAGGGTTGTTAGTCGCCCAGTAACGAAAATGTTTACTGAGTGTGAGAGGTGAAAATGCGCTCCATCGCTAGACCACAGAATAGTATCTGGTTCCACAGAGGTTAAGATTGCATTGCAAGCATCCGTACGTTTCACCCTGTCTTCTGAACTCAATTCTTGAACAATCGTCTTCTTGTAGGGTTGTAAATGAAGGCCAGAGAGTAAAATTCGCCTTGTCGTTCTAGGCGATATTCCAAGCAGCAGCATGTTTCCGAGCAGAGCGCGATGGAGACTGCTCAATGGACGCTCTCACTGCCACGATGTTTCTAGGTGTTCGTACCGTTTTAGGTCGCCTTGTTGGTTTTCTAGGAAGTACACATCCTGTCGCCCGTACACTAGTAATCCATTTCCTAATGGTTTTAGCATTAGGAACCCTGCCATGACGAGTCAAATCAAACCGCCTACGAAAAGCCCTCTGCGTCGCTGCCACACTATCATTTTTTTTTAAAGAACGTTTCTACGACAAAGCCTCCATACCAGACAAAGTCACCATACGTACTGTATGGTGACTACTGAACATGGCGTCGTTTCCCAGCTAACCCTACTACTACCACTCCGCTAATTCACCTACTCGGGCTCGAGGGATTTTTTGAAACTAGGGAGTCCGTTCTGCCCCATCAAGTACTTTGGAGACTTAAGAATCTAGTGCATGTATGAGTTTGTAGTAGTTTGAAGGTTATTACATCGGCGTCAGCTCTGAAAACTGAGACACACTCTCGTTGCTTTCAAAACGTAATTTCTGTCGTCCCCTCCCTGCTTCACCCCATTTTATCATTTCAACCAGCGGCTGGCTCCCCAATGAGATAGCCGGAAGTAATAACAAGTTGCTATCTGTTGACAGGGCGGTTTTTTTTCACGCCCATATTCGCTTCACTAATTGATTCGCCTTTTCCGTTTGCCCGATATCATTGTATTTCTCTCCCGTGTGCTCAGCGCTTATTAAAACATCATTGCATCATCCTGTTGATCACGTTAGGGGTGCCATGGCGGCGAGCACTGTTAAGTTTTTCTCAGAATGAGTGAGGTCACGGGGACTCAGAATCGTCGTAGATAATTCAGGGTGAATGTTTACGTGGAGATAATGATGTATAAATGCCGTGCGTGTCATTTTTCATGATGTCGTTGCTCCTTTCGGAAATCTCTTTATGGCTGAGTCCAATATCCGAAGTCCTCCGTATGGGGAATGTCGGGGGAGGAAATTGTGAAGCTGGTGGGTTGGGTGCTTCCTCCTGGTAAATATGTCTCGAGTCACCGCATCAGATTATGTGAATTGCCTCGTCTTTCGATTTAATCAGTAATATTTGTAATTTTGGTATGTTTTCCGTCTTTGGCAAATACTTCGCACATTTCTGTCCTATTGCATTCCACGCATTGAGGTATGAAAATCGCTTGTGACCTAACGTTAACAATTCTTCAACTTCACAGCCTTCTTGTAGAACTTGTTCACTCTTACACGTGATTATATCGATTCCATCTTAAGAATTCGTGTTCCATCGATCGAGTTTGTGGATTGTTGTTCATAAACGCTCACCTCTTTTTTTACATTTGTATCCCCTCTTGCTTGCTGGAACGTTCTCGCGTGAGTGTACTCAAATTCCTTGTTTAAACTAATTTGATGCAAATGGTCTCAATTTTTGAAAATCTAGTATTGATCGTCATAATAAGCCAGGCATCGAAAGGTGTCTCAGAATCCTGGAATTCCAACTCATCGTTCGATTCAAACCTGATCAGTACACTTATACACTTATCTCAGGCTGATTGAGTCTTGCATCTTCGTAAAAAAAAGCACGGTAATCGGTGGCTTCCTTCATACCTGGTGGTACCTTCATAAATTGTTCGTGTTGGTCTTTTCTTGGATTTAGCGCCGTGCATCTCGTCGACAAGTTTAACACGTGCAAGTGATTATGATATGTGCATTATGCGGCCCTTGGGACTTAAAAACTAGATTACTACTTGTTATATTTCCATGGTTAATTTAGTGTGGTAATTTGTGCAATCCTCCACCTTTTTTAATCCAGTCCAATCCCGAGGTCCAGTGAGAATTTTCCTACAGGTCCCCATGCTAATTGTTCTATTCCCCATGCATAAAGCTTAATCTCATGTCTACAGTTACCCTTCCGTTGACAGCAAGATTCCCAGATGACCTATAGGATTGAGCATTGTTTGTTTATTTAAGTCTTCCGTGGAGAAATTATAAGGTTTTTACCGTTAAGGTTCCTCGCGTAAATATTTTTCCGTCTTAAGACGATTCAATAAAGTTGTTGGTAATTTTTATATTTTTACGTGCCCTATTTTGGGATGTTGCTATTTAGACTACATATTGATTTCCATGTCGTAGGCACGTAAAATAAGGAAGATTAATGCCCTAGTTTGCCACAGGTAAGCTCAAGCCCACGGTGGTAATAATTGTTTTCTGGCAGTCTGTGCCTACTTATGGAAGATCTGCCCCGATGCCAACGTAAGTTGGTGAGAAAGTGGAAAGTATTTCCTGAAACTTACATTGCCGGAGAAGGAGGAACTGTCATTTCAAATTGGTGTGTAATTCTGTTGAACAAATGGGTCTTTACGTGATCCATTCGTTGCTGCAGTTTGTTTTTTAGTACCCTGCAAGTCATCGCTAGAGTGTGAGGCAGGGAGTGATTACACACCAGACCACCCTTGACCCAAAACACCTTTCCCTCCTATCGCGGTCGGACAGACGATATTTTATCCATTATCGTTCGTATGAAAAATGGCATCTTAAATCTGCACTTGACATCTGTTCTGCACGTGATCTCTCGAATTTCATTGACATGATCTCTCCTGCTGTAGTACGATGGGGCTAATAACACATGTTCAACATCATTGCTAAAGGATTGCATCCATCGAATTAATGCCAGAGATTTAATCTGTAATTAAGCCTTGAGCCTTGAGTGATCCCAAACCTAGATTATAATTTTTTTACGCTACTCAATTTGTCATAAAAAGGTTTTACAAATCTATCTCTTCTACGCTGCACGCGATCCAATTCGGCAATTACCCCAACACCATGAGAATCCCATATACTAGCAGCATATTCTAAATGAATTCTAGTTACTTTCGCATGTCTTGGTTCATGCAGTCCCGTGTCAGGGGCGTAGTAGCCATAGACCGGTGGAAGAGGGTTCGTGATGGGACGAACTTCGGCGGAACGCCTACTTCCAAATGGGCGTGTACAATGACAGCTTGAAACACTTCCGGGGCGACAGTCCCCCGGAGCCCGAGGGGGAAGTGCCCTTCTCTCCGGCTCCGTGTACGTCCGCCACCCGTGTGGTCTCTCCGAAAGCGTGCATATAACATCTCCGTCGCATCGCAGCTCCCGTTTCGACCCGCGATTACTTAATCCGTCCCGTTGCATCCGCGATACGCCCACGTTTCTTCCCGCTCTCTCGTTTCTCCCTCCACTCCTCCTCCCTCACGGCCGAACCTCATCTCCCCTCCTCAACCATCCCCTTCTCTCTTACCACCACCTATCTGTTCGACATTTCCCTCTCCTCTTCCTCACCAGTGTTGCTTGCTGCGCACTCGTTGCACAAGACGGGGAAGAGAGGTAGGAGGACGCGGAAGGGCTTTGGTTGTTGACGCCTTCGGCTCGCCGGGCGTGGTTCTTCTTTTGTCTTCGCGTATCGTCCTTGCGAGGCGTGGATGGATGGCTCTAGCGTTTGGGGGTGATCGTGGGCGGGACCTTTCGGAAGCGGGCGATTTGCGTTCTGGTCTTATGCGTCTCCCCTCGGTTTCTCGCGGATATCGCCCATTTCATTTTGCATCTAGTTCCGTTCCTGTCTCATCTTATTTTATATCCCCCCTACACCCCTCCCCACCACAGCTAACTGCGTCCACTGCTCTCGACGTAAAGTGGACGGTCGATCGCCTAATTAAATGAAACAGTACATTAACTGCGTGTTTAATTCTCTCTTGACGCTTTGAGCGGGAGGTTGGCTGCGTGCCTACCAACTTTTACAGTTCGGCCACGAATGGACACTCGGTTATGACACGAAACTGTACTTAGGCAGACCTATTAAAATTGCTTCTGCCTATTTTTTAAAAGAAATTGGGAGGAACGCGAGATTTGAGATTTATTCACGCTATCAAATCTCTCAACTCCTTTGGCACAATATGGAATATTATCAATAAACAACAGTAGTATAGATAATACGCTCTGTGCTGCTCCCAGGGCGTCTGTAGCGGATTTATGTCACGAAAAGAATTAAATAGTACAATATTTTGGCTGTCCAGGATGGAGCATTGAGTAATGGTTTAAATCAAAAGTTGAAATGTTTTTTTCCATTTCCTTCAGTTGTGAAATGAATGTTTCCCTATACATAAATTTTGATCGCGAATTTTGCAAGAAATAATAATATCTGTCATGACAGGAACAGGCAATTCGCATTTAGTGGCGCAGTGTTCTCATATTCTAATGCATTTCGAAGCATCAAATAGTTCGAAAGATAGTTGACGTAGCATTTCAAATCTTGTAGATACATTTCTCAGGACGTATAATAACTTGCATTGATTTTTTTGGAGCGTGGTAGCCCAGTGGTGTGAGCCGTAGGGTTCTGATGGGCAGAAGAGGGTTCAAATTGGTCAGTCTTGGACTCGCCATCCGTGAGGACAGTTGGGCTGGGCCCCTCTGGTTGGAAGTGCCAAGTGGCACCAAGGGGATGTATAAGAATATTACTGTAAACTCTGTTTCTCCTGTATTAAATCGGGACCGCCGATTGTACTCCCTTTTAGTTCCTTTTATTTTCCCCCGTCTCTGTCAACGAACACCTCTCCACGTCACCACCCACCAAACTCAAACCCCCATTTACCCTCGAGGCAAGCACTCGACTCGTGGGGTACTTTCTCGTGTCGCCAATATCCCCTCGAAGACGCGGGGATACGACAACGCGCCTTCGGAAGTATGCGAGAGAGTTCATTTCAAAATAACCCTCGTATTAATTACTGTGGAGGATCGGAAAAATAAACATACTGCAAGAGACAAGTTAGAAACAATGACGGGTATAGCGACGATCGTCTCATGCTACGTGTATTTCTTCTTCTGGCGTTGTTTCTCTTGATGATTTCCAATCGAGTGAGGTCGTTCATAACATGTACTAAACTTAGGATTCCTCCCTTTTTCGCCTCCGAAATCGATTCCGCGTGATTTATTTATAATTAGTCTCGAAAGGCTTTTCGACATATGATGTATCCATTACTTCCTAATATTGCTTGGAAATGTTAACTATTCTTTTATCCGTGTATTTGTCATTATTTGAATCATTTTTGGGATTTACCTGGGGGAAAATAGTGAAAAGTAAAAAAGTGGATGTATTTGACGATGAAATTGACATGAAGTTTTACATATGTAATAGTTTTATTACAACTATATGCGATATCTAAACTTTTTTAAACAAAATTTGCTAAAAACATTGGAACTAGTCATTTCTAGATTGTCGATATTTTGAATGTTATGGTATGACGAAGCAATTCCCCCGCACAGACCTAATAATATCATACAATTTATTTAGTTTTCTGATTATTGTAGTATTTGTCTCACGATATTTTTTCATATGCTGACGTCATTGGAGACTCCGTAACATTAATATTTCAGACTCTTTTGGTAAAACGTTTTTTAATCTATTCACATTAAACGAATTATTATTCGTTATTATCAAAATTAAATGCCACACTCTGTTAAAGCATCATTCCGAAAATCACCATCATCTTCGATTGAGAATTATTTCACTGAACCTATTTGTAAGCATTTAGTAAGCCATATTTTCAAAGATGCCCATAGCTCTGAAGCACTCCAGAAATCTCGAAACCACGCGAGGGTAAGAGTTTTCCGTGTGCACAAGAAGCAGAATAGTGGGAAATCTCATCACCGCGAAAGCTTCGACGGAGAAAAAACCTCTTCCATGGATGTTGCAATCAACGCCTTGACGCCGGGAGGGCGATTGTGTCGGCACATCGACGTGGACCTATCGAGGCGTCGTCGCCGCCTGCTCGCCATTTCATGCTCGGAAATTCATGCCTCACCCCGTCGCTTGGCTCCTCATCACCGCCGTCCTTTCCGTCTGACTCACCGCCCCCTCCCTCCACCCCCTACTCTCCCCACCCCCACAGACCCCTCTCACGCCGCACGCTTCTCCGTTCTCGCGCCCGACCTTCTCAACGCTTAGACTCCGCGGCATCAGCTCAAGTTCCGCGGCGGGGATAAGAAAGAGACATCACCAGTCAAGTCAGTCTTCCCGCGTGTCTCGTAGGCCGTCGCCTCTGCTGCTGACGCCCCCCACGATCCGATCGCCCGTCGTCGATTGTTTCCCCAAGGCGTCGCCGTCTCACCCGGAGGGATTGAGGCCACACACGCCCAAGGGTCTCCCGCTTCCGGTCATCCCGTCTTCGCGCCGCCGCTGCCGTCGTCTTAATCCTCCCGTGAGTGAGCACAGTTCGGCGTGTCCGCTTGTGTCGGTCGGTGTCCGCATGTATGAAGCGTTGACCATCTTGGACGTGTACGTTTTTTCGTCTTTTGGTTACGCAACGCGCGACGGTTTAAAGGGAAGGGAGGTGGCATTAGTCGTCATGCTCCGTATCTCTCTCTGTCCGCCCCTCTGAAGAAAGTGGTCGTTCCTAGTTGATTGTTTTTAATGTCTTTGCCAGTACTATCTCCCTTTCACGCAACGGTGTGTTTGTGTGTGGGTGTGTTGCCCACTGATAAGTTTCGCGGCAGTTCGGTTCGTCTTTTTCGTGAGATGGTCCCCGCCGTGGTAATTTGTTTCTCAAACACGGTGGAGGGAGTTCGATGGAGATTTTGGTTTCGCTTCCGTCGTCGCCGCCTCTCCCGGGGAAGCGGGCTCGAGTGAACGGCGCAATTGGCGTGCCCTCGTCGGGAGAGCCAGCCCCGTCGATGTGGACAGCTGGTTAATGCACGGTTAATTAGCGTCGCCGTAGTTCAATCGACCCACAACCGGTATCGTGGCGGGGCTGTGGGCCAGGTGGGGAAGGTGTCGACGTTGCTCCGACCACATTTGCGGTGTGGTTTCGTGGATTTAGTCCGTAAAAACACGTGTCGTGCTTGAGAGCCTGCGAAAGGCACCCTCATTCACTCCACTTCTTCCGTGCGGTAATTGTGGGATGATGGTCTTATGGTGAAATTATGGTCTTCGAAATGAGCGAGCGTTAAATACGATCACGCTCTGGACTTTTTCCTTTATATCCTCGCCAACTCGTGCAACATATTTCCTGCTTGAATCGATATTGCGCGACTATAAAAGTAATGATACATCTGATGTAAATAAATTCATCATTTGCTGCTTTCGCATTCAGTTCTTCATATTCTCATTTCTCAATTATTTTTTCTTAGACTTCGTTTTCCGGACGTTTTTATTTCTCATCAAACTTGAGAGCGTGTTTTCTCCTTCCATAGATCATATTTCAGTGATCTGTATCATTAACCACACATACGAACCTCCGATGGCACCCCAATACGCATCTCAATCGGGCCGCATCTTCCTCGGAACGGTCACAATACTGCATCGAAAATGGTCCATCATATTTTATAAGGCTTTAAAGATACACTTAATATCAATATATAAACGATCGCTGTCCAATTGGCATTCTAATGAAATCAAAATATTGGAATTCATTGAACCAAATGTTATAATTATTTATTTATGTACCCTGAAAGCCGCCGTTAGGATGTGTGGCAGGGGGTGAATACATATCAGACTAATTTTCACCCGAGTATGACTCTACCGCGGTCGGACAACGTTATTCAGATCACTTATATCCACTTTTATTACTAAATATAGATTTAGCATTAAGCTTCCATACCGATATGGGCAATATTTTGTATTCCTCTGAAATGCATGCAGTCGAGAGGTCAATAAATCTGCGATTTTTGCAGAATTTATTGATGGCCGATGAAAAGATTTTTTCCTCTTCGAAATTGAAGTTCGTTTTCCCCAATGCGAGAGAATGACTGGGTTTGGCAACGTTCTGACTTTTTTGAGTTCGAGTGATCTTCTAGTTTTTGCTTAGCTCAGTCACTGTTTGAAGATAATGGCTGGAACTCTTTATTTTCCTCTGTTTGAATAACCGGGAAAATGCTGTTTGTTTCAGAGTTTTCAAGGTCCCTGCTTACTCCTCAAGATCTCTCCTAACATTTTTACTATGGCAAGGTCTAACGGATGTGCTAACATTGTAATCAGCAATTTTTCTCAGCCTTAATGAAATGACCGTTCTAACCCAATTCCTTTGCAACGATCTCTTCAACATAAAGGGGGAAAGGTAGAATTTTCACGGGTGAGTGCTCACTTTCATCCGCCAGGATGAATAAGTACCTCCTACTTCCTTAGAAAGAGGTATCCACCCTTCACGAAAGTACACCAGTACTCCCGGAAGTCGCCCTTCGTTTTCGCTTACCTCGACCCAGACACCTCATCAACTCTCTATATCTATGTATCACGAAAGTCAACCGTTCATACCCATTGTCTCATGGGAAACTTGCTTTTGGTTGCCAATCGTCGATAAGGACGATTTCATGTCGATATTAGAGAAATTAAGCGGGCCATTCCACGAATTTCTTTCGTCTTCATTCAATCCCATGTTTTTTTTATTATCATTTTGACCTCAATAATATTCCTTTTTAAGTACGAGACGTTGGAACAGGTTGGCTTTAAGAAGTAGTTGTAACATTCTCATTTTCACAGTAAACGCATCCTTGCTTTTGAGAAGCATAAATTGTGGTTGAAGTGTATTGCAAATGTAATCGAGTCGAAATTACACTTGCTTACATTCTCAGGGGATTCGCTTATATAGGAAATTTTTATATTATTGATGTGCAAAGAATGTGGAGAACACTCTCAAATGGTGCTTTGTGATATGCATGTGTTTATCAAAAGGTTAATGCATCCGTGATATTTTCACAGTATTAACCTCGTTAATTGATGGGATAGTTGATATAAATGGTTGTGTACTGAACCCAAGCGCGAAAGCAGCGTGTGGGGCGTGCCCTTTCTCCGGCCAAGCTCGCCAGGCTGCGCGCCTTAATCCGTGGAAGCGATAGTGCCCGCCTCATTTGTTTTATTCCCTTTCATGGCGCCACTCTCGTTCACGTGCGACCTGGGGCGGAGGAGGGGGGGGAAGGGAGAGATATTTCGGAAGTCAATGCAATGCCTCCCCTCGCGACGTTTCGTTCCCTTCGTGGTGTCTGGAACTTGAGCGTACCTACCTACCGCAAGAGTTCTGTTGTTTCATTACTATTCCGAACCTATCATGGCGAAAAAGCTTTTGGCATACTCGCTTATTTTTTTGTTTCATAATGGGGACTTTTGGTAGTTTTCCTTCAAGTTTAATGCCAGATTGCATCTGGAATGGTAGCAACGCCTTGTTTTCACTTTGATTTTCACGTAACTTACTATATTTTCGTATTTATGAGTATCTCTTCGTATAAAATTTAAATGTAGAACAAATTTTTAGTCTCCCAAGTAGTTTTAATTGCTATTTCTAAAGCGTTTTTTTACGGACGTGGTAGTTAATTTGACGGAGAGTTAAATATAATGAAATCACCTAAAGGTTACCAGTATTGTGGGTATTAATATCCATCAGCAAAGTGTTTCTTGGGGAAATTACAAGGTTGATTTTTTCCGTATTTCCGAGTTCAATCTGTTGTATGGTTTTGCTGATGGATACTTTTTTCCCTACTCATAAGGGTTTTCATTTGATGTAAGGCTCATTTAATTTGATGATATGATGGGTTAGCAATTCAAGTGCGGCATGAAGACATCGCTACCCGTATTCAGTCATATTATTTTTGGACTTACGAAACGTGTCGTTAGCCTCAAAAGGCATTCGTATTGTAAAACGTACGTTTCCGCTGATTGTGCTGAGGTGTCGTTTTGTCTGACTGCCGTTGCATCGCTGCATGCTTATTGTTTCGAGATTTGCCGGTGGTTGGTGGCTCGGTCATCAGCCTCAAGGAATTGAATAAAGCCATCGACGGAGGTGGTGTTGGAGGAAAGAGGAAGGAATATGATTGGCCTTGAGGCCATTTAACTGGATTCCAACCTATAGGGTTCTCAGCGGCGACAGATTTTGCTGTTGTATTGCCCGATCCCCACTCAAGGGTGCCTTATGGAGATCACTTAAATTTATGAAGTTCTGTGTTTGTTGCGTTGGGACCTGTAATCGTGTGCCTCCTCGAGCGTATGTCGTTTAGGTTGGACTAATAGCGACTTTGGATTTTTCTCCACTCTTTCTCCTCTCCATATAATTTTACTTAGCCCTCAATTATCCACCCGTCCCTAATGACGCGAATGACCTTAGTTGTCGGTCGCCTGCCACAATCACTGCGAGCTGCTCGGTAGGAGAGAAACTCGTAGTAGACGGAAGGCCGATACCTCGACATTCAATCGACACGGCGATGCATTCCAACTGTACGTGTGCCCTTGACGTCGCCGTTATGAATGTTCTTATGCCCTAGTTAAAAACAGACTCAGTAGTTGGAGAAAAAAGTTCCGTGATTTCCTGGAAACGAACTCGGGCTCTCAAGAGTGGGAGGTCGCAAAACTTAATCACCGCTATTATAGTACCTGCTGCTCTCTCCTAGCTCATCGTGTGGCAACGTCCACAGTCCTTGGATTGTCCTTGTGTTGATGACGCTAGAGCAGCCTCCTGTCTAGCATGTCTGAGTCTGGCCTTTTCCAGTTTAAATTACTTAGAGTGTTAAGTAGAAGGGTAGTCGTTAATCGCTCGTTGGGGTCAGATTTTAAATCTTATCATGTCATACTGTTAAGTTTTCATCAGTCTTATCAATTTCACTTTCTTCGTGACTTTTCTTTTCACCTATCAATCATGCAGGGGAAGATTGGGAGACATTTTCGTTTTTAATTAGAAAAAAATAGTTTCGTAAAATGAATCGCAGATGGTGTACAAGGCGACAATCTCTTAACTTCATTACCGAAATAGAACATGCGTGCATAATTCTTTTAACTTGTGGGCTGCGTCGAAATAGTGTAATTTTTTTTAAGGATTAATATTTAGAATGAAAGTATCTTAGAGATGTTAGCCGTTGAAATTACAAATCACTTACGAGACTGGATGTGTATTCCATGGAGTAGGAACGCCTGAGGTGGATGTACGACCTAATGGTAAAGGTGAACATTTGATTAGCGTGAAAACTAACCATTATTCGGTCATAGCTCTGAGGTGATGTTTCGGGGAAACCCAGTTTTGTGTCGGGAATATTTCTTTCCTGTACGTATTGTGTACAAATTGGAATTTAAATTGCGACAAGTTAAGTTGATACATGCAAAAGAAATACGTGAAAAAGTTGTTAGTATCTCAGTGACTCAAAGAAATATTTTCCTGCGTGTTTCATGGTTTCAATCATTTGTACCAGATCTATTTTCATTCTTCCTTACTAGATATAGCCGTCAAATGTCTCTTTTGTTATGGTATGATGCACTGATTATTGTATTTAAATGCATATATCTAAGAACTTAGAAATTATAAATATATTTTGCATGAGGATACGTGATTTTCAATTGCTGGGAGTCATTAAGCCACGTTTGACTGATTTGATGACGTTAGTGCGTCGATGGTGTTTCGTAAATGTAAGTTATACACTTGACCCATCAAAGCCTCTATATGTTCCCTAAGTGCTTGTTTAAGTGACAAAAGACTTGTGTTGGTGTATTACGTTGACTTGTCTTAAGATGCCCATTTAACCAATTTGTCTTGTAGGATATCACTCGTTATCGGATGAACGCACATTTCGAGCGTATGGCCGAAATTAATCGTTTATTCTTCATTTGCTGTAAAACGCAAGTTTCTAACTGTAGGTTTAAATGGGAAATTTTATTTTACATTGCCATTAAAAACAGTGAATTTTCATACCCATGCAATCATGATCTATGATGTCTCAGATTACGATTTTCATCATATTTTCCTAATCGATTTTCTCGTTGCACGGAGCGATACATTGTTCTTATCATGCACCTGCATTTGTATCACAATCGCCTCTTTGATCACAGGGCTTAAAATATTTTGATCTACTTCGACGACAGCTTTAATAGACATTTAGCATTCGCCTTGATTGTGAAAGATCTCCAGCTTGAGCTATCCCCAGTAGTCGTTGATAGGATATGTTTCTAAAGGTTGCCCTATTCTTGTCAGCACTCTGATGAATTTCTCTGAAATGTTTAGCCTCGATTTTATTCTTTGCATTGGCTCTGATTTTCTGTTTATTATATTTCCAGCAATGATTATTTCCGAGGAAGAGAAAAAGATATGCTAACGTCAACGGAATTGGGCATGTGGGCTTGGTTTTCGAAATGCATATCCGGCGCCTGATGTATTCATTGCACAGATGATTAAAATATGCCACGCGACATTAGCTGTATGAATACACAGTGATACTTTGACAGTGACAGTTAAACTACGAGAAGTTAGGCCTTTCCACTAGCAGTGTGCTTTAGGAGGAGGCCAGTCCACCAGAAAAGGTTTAATGGATACTTTACTACAGGATTTAGTGTTGTGACAATTCCGTGATAATCTGTCTTCTGTACCTACAGTAATCTCTTTTCCGTTTCATTAACGTACCAAATTTCCTTCCCCCTGACAAATTTCGTTCCCCCCTACAAATTAATGGATGACTCGGTTCTTTTCTTTCATTTATTTTTTATTTTCCTTTTTTCCATACATGTCATATTTTCAGTATGGAATTATTGCATAGTTAGTCGTTTGCCAATATGTTTTTCACGTCAATTTCTGCGATTTCTCTAGTTTCCCTATATCCCAATTCAAGACATCCTGAGCCCTAAACATCACCAGCCACCTCTAAATCACATGTCTATGAACTGTGGAATTAATTAATAATCAACTCCAAGTAGCGCATAGCATCATATCAACGTATTCTGTATTTCAAAACGAATATGAAAATAATCCTTAAGTTTAAAACTTCAAATTGGTCATCTTAGAGTCTTGAGACTTCAAATGATGTTATAAATAATATCAAGCTATATGTTTATTGCGTACACAGTTCTTGTTAAAAAATGTGATAGTTAAAGAAAGAGTAAAATGATGAGATTGCTGCTCATTAGCATTGCAGTTTTGTTCCTAGGACATGTGAAATTTAATTATCATCTCCAGATAACTATTGCTTAGTCACCTTATGGAGTATTTTGGGCCTCCCTTCTCGGAAGATTGCTTAATATTGTGATGATCGCTGCAATCGTGCCAGACAATCCCTTTTTTTTGTCGGTAATCACCTACCGTTCGTTCGATGCAATTTTAAGGGAGTTTTGAATGCGCTCACCACCAATGTTGCAAAAGGCGCCTTTATATCGTCATTGTCTTTCTTGTCGGCGTTTCCGTCATATTCCACACCTGAAGGGTTAAGTTAACGCCCTTTCGCTGCGTGACGCCGAGTCGAATACGGAAGGTTTTCGCAGGTGGTTCCACTTAGTGCCAAAGACGGGTACATCACAAGTGACGTCTTCCATCGACCACACTTAAACCCACGAGATGCCATAACTGCGACATCTGATAGCCCGAGGTCCCCTGCGGCTATTTATAATCATCCAATATAGTAGCACAAGCGTCATAAACGTTTTGACCCATTCGTATACCCCACTTAAGTTGCTACGTACGACTAGCGTCCAACTTCTGGAATAAATTTAACGACACCTCTTCCAGCTGCGCTACTCAGTGACCGTTCCCACCCCAAACGGAAAATGTAACCCTCCCCATCCCCAGCTAGGTATGTTGCGTACGATAGATTGTGGTTTATGGAATTATGCGTTGATGTAAAAGACGTTTATGTGAAATCTTGGTACGTTAAGTCGCGGTTGGGTATTCTCCTTTTTAATAGATTCTGTTGTTAGATCAGGTTGAAGAAATGTCGTATTATGTTACCACGAATAAATAATGTTTTTATGTGATTACTGTAAAAAGAGAGTTGTAATAAATTAATAAGTGGACGTCTCCTGTTCCTAAAGATTATCTTTTACGCCTTACACCCAATGGACTATAATCTGGAATAAGTGTAAGGGCTCACGACTTCCGAATACCTCAAGCGCTATACTGGCAGAAGTAGTGATAATTGCCTGGAATCCTCAAACATAGTTGAATACGTAGGCGACGCGCACGGTCTCCTCTTCATTGAGGCAACCGCGAAGGTGTATGACCCAAGTGTTGCGGCCATTTAAATGATGGTGTCACGTTAAAAGCAGGAAGACAACAGGACACTACCTCGTTTATTTTCCAATGAACTATTGAAAGGGAACGTTAAAATTGGATAGCGTCTAATTTCTACCACTGAGAGAGAAGACCTATGGCGTACCTCTGTATGATGATCATGTAAAGAAAGAGTTAACACATCAGTCGCTGAAGCAATTTTTACCACTTTATGTGCGAACGCAATCCGTATATCAAGTAGTAAATGTGTACTACTTATTATACCGAATCTACTCCGTATGTATATTAAGTAGTACAGTCTTTCGTGATGTGAAAACACTGCGTTGAGTAATTGCGCTTAGGAATAAATTAGGCCGTTGTGTTTTGAATAACACATACACCTTTATTTCGGGATGTCATTTAGTTATTCGTATTTTGTTTTAAGTTTCCACAAGGAAATTTCAGTAAGAATTAAAATAGATAACCGGATATCGTAATGTAAATTTAAGAATCAGTCATGTATACTCGATTGCGCAGCAATACTTGTCCGCGGTTATAACCTTTTTGAGGAAAATTTAATTTTATTTGTTCATTTATATATCTAATTTGACCTTAGTCCGTACAACGAGTATCATGGCCATTGTTTTAAAATTTATTTTGAATGAGAAGACTTCGATACACTTTCCTTCCAATGAAGCTTAATGCTCAATTCGTCCTCGGAATACAAGGGTGGTCTGAAAAGTTTCCGACCCACGTACAAGACATTTTTTCTGAAAGTTTTTAGGTCGGAAACTTTTCAGACCACACACCTATAAATCACAACATTTCGATTTTTGTAAATAAATAGTGATAAATAAGCGGTTAATTGCAAATTGATAGCGCTCTGTAGCTGTGGCTTGACGGTTAACATAACCAGAATTTCCGAGAACCTCGCGATGTCACGGCAGGACTAGATTGTTGACTCCCTAAAGACAAAACCGTGTCAATGTAATCCAGTTTTTGATCTCCTAAATAAACGTTTAATCCTAGTTGATTGATAATTTAATATTGTTTTAATATGTGTTTTGTTGTGAAAGAAAATAAGTGTTATTTAATTAATCGAAAGCAATGATAGGGACGTGATGTCACACGTTTCAGAATAATTAGTAATTAACAATGGAGAATTATGTTAATGGGGGAACTGGTGGGTAATGGTAGCTGAGGGCTCCTTTGTTTAATTCTTGATGATATATTCTTATGAAAGATGGCCGTGGTCGTTTTATGCAGCAGTTTATCTAAATGTGTTTATTAAAGCCTTCCGGGCTTCGGCGCCATGCATTCCTTTTTCCCTCGACTGAAATAGCCAGACCATGACGTAAAATGAAACAGACTAGGGCTTGTGCCAGGTAACACTCGGCTGCATTTCCCGCGGCACCTTTCCATGTTGATAAATTAACACCTATATTTTGAAGTAATCGAAGGAATTTTAGTGTAGTGACAGTTATTTTTACTCACGCTATAAAATAAAATCCTTCCTTCCGTAAAATGTCCTCCTTTTCCCCTTCCGTTGTGCTGATTTTAACTTTCATTTCGATAATATTTGGGTGCATGATAACTGGAGCAAAGCCTTAGCATATGTTTCCGTTTGCAGATATCATTTCCAATTTCTGTAAGAATATTATTCTCTTGAACGAGAAAAAATTGAACTAGCTCCGCTGTCCCTGCTGTTTTGTGCTTTGCATATGTGTTCTTACTTAAATCATCATGTTCATGTGAGCCTAGGTATTACTCGTAAATTACCCTTGTTTGATTGAAGGCATTTTCTACCATTAGTAAGCAACATGATAAATTTGTGAAAATACGTGCATAATGAATAGCAAGTTAATTGATGAAACTTCTTTCCGATGGTATACTATACATGCATGCAAATTTGCATTTAAAGAAGAAATATACATTTTGGAATAATAAAGGGTAGTTATCTGCTTCTTTATGCGTGATTGATAAATTATAATTTCGTCTCTCTCAATGTGAGAGAATATTATTGAATAGCGTTAATGTTAGTATCAGAAATGATGAAAATATCATTCACTCGCTCCTAACGGATAAATTGGACTTGAGACATGCTTGTGTGCGAATGCTACAGCGAAATCAGAATTGTCTCGTGAAAATCAATGTGAATTTGTTTTCCTCTATATTCCAGACCTAAACACCGCGTGATTTTTTCTTTTCTCCAATATGAATGAACTTCGTGGAGAGCGCTTTAAACATCAGGAGGGTAAGATGAACTGAACATGTTTCAACTTGCATTGGCTGCCGCTGACGCAATATTTAGTCAAATCAATGAAACTAATGCCACCATAAGTACGCATTAAGCTAAAATTTTTCCATATATTTTAAAATTTGCACAAATTAGTCGAATAAAAATATATTACCACTCTTTATCTAACATTCGTTGTGATTACATTTCCAATTTTGGCACCTCAAAATCGGGCGATCGCATAACAGCTTTACTAGCGGGCCATTGTTCCTCATATATCATACCCCGTTGCGTAATTTCAAGAGGCCCAACTTTCAATGGATGATGTGTAGTTAGGACTAACATTTTGCATGTGACATTACGGGGAGCGCTGCAATCGCAACGTCAGGAGTGAACTCTTGTAAAGGGCTGGAAACTAAATGAAACCGTAAGGTAATTCAAGAACCCGTCGTTGCCAGCGAGACATACTCTTGAGGTATAACCGCGGTTAACAAGATCTGCGAATGACTAGGCAACTCATGGAAAATTCAACCATACCCCAATGTTTACCCTTTGAATTTCGACACCCGTGTTGAGGGTGTTGAATTTATACTGTAGGGTATTATAATTGATGCTTTCCCCATTAATAGTATTGTTCATAAGAGTAATAAAAGTCTTTTTGAATGATTAGACATTAAGTTCGCTGTAGATATTACGACTTGCTTGACTAGGCTACCTTGTTGTCCTTTTTGAACACCCTTTCTGTTTTTCATGTTATAAAGACGCGCTTAGCACTCGTCATTATACTATTGTTTTCTGCATATCTTTATTCAGATAACATTTTGAGAAAATAAGACACTTAATGTTTCCTTTATAAATTACTTCACCTCTGGTAATGCCTTATTTAGCCCATTAAGTTCATTCATACCACACCGACTAAGAAATATCTTTGACATTCATCCCATTAACTGCCAGTAGAACTCATATCGGCGAAATCGAGTCAGTGGCGTGATTATAGATAAAGCACACTAGTAGTTTTTAATAATAATCATGCCGAAGCCAAATAAACAGAAATTATCAATTTTTTTCAGTCAACTGAAGAGTACCTAACTGCTATCACAATCAATGCGTATCATTAAATAGGCGTTTTGTCAACAGCATCTAGTTTACTCACCTGTTAAATTACGCTTGCAAACGTTTGATGACTGTACTGAGATGTTTGTCGTGGTAGCGTAAGACGCCATTTCAATATTAATTGAGATTGAGAGAGTGAAAGTTTTGAAAAAAATGGAAATTTCTCCGCAGCATTCGAGTGGAGCAGTACGTCCTCCGAGCAACAGGTCTCCGAGGCACTAAAGATCCCATGTTGGCGCGAAGCGATGCCGTTCCTAGATCGGCTCTCTTGGCCCCGTGGGTGTTTTAAGGGGCACTGCGCGTAGAATACTAGGGTAGGTTGAAAACTAATGCACACATGCTCGTAGATCACGAACAGTATGACCTTCAGAAGCACTCCTTGTGGCATGTGGAAGTAACATTCCCCCTCAACACGCATGCGCAGGTTTGAGGTCGTCATACTCATCCAGTGTATTTTGAGAAGCGGAAGTATGGAGGCGTGTTCTAGGGCGATGTCAACGCGTGTTAAACAGCGTGTTGTTATCGAGAGCTGTCTTCACCTCATCGTCCGAGGTGTAATGATTACCCTTGAGGTGTCTCTTGAGTTGAGAAAAAAATGAAAATCGTAAGACGCAAGTAGACCTATCAACAGCATCGTCACCATAAACAGCCTTGAAACGACGATGAATCTCAGTAGGAGTCACTTTTTTAGCAGTTAAAAATTCAATAGCTGCACTCGCTTGGACATAGCACTAGAAAATGTCTCTCTTCTTCCGCTTCTCAAAACACGCTGGGTGAATGTAACTACGTCAAACCTGCACATGCGTGTTGAGGGGGAATGTTTCTTCCACATGCCACCAGGAGTGGTGCTGAAGATCATACTGTTCGTGGTTTACAAGCATGTGTGCATTAGTTTTCAGCCTACCCTCGTACGTGTATCCACCGCATTCACCGTATGCCTGTGCTTTCGATCTCGCCCTTCCCGCCATCTTTTCGGATATCTTAGGGTAGATTTTTGTGAGTTTACGACTCCCCCCCTGATATTAGTCGGGAAGATTGTCGCAGGCGGCGGGTTGTTCGCCACCACTAGCCAAGTTCACCCGCGCACATTTGAAAATTAAATTTCCCTCCGTCATGAAGAGGATATCTCGGCTCTCAGTTATCTTTCTATCATTTTTGTTATTTATGTGTACTGCGGAAAATTTCCGTGCATCTCGTCTGGGTGGTAGGAAAAATCAAGGAAAAAGTCGTGAGTTATTCAATTTCCTAAACTGATAAAAAAAATTAGAAGCGTAAAGGGAATTGGAGATTCCCGGTGAGAACGATGTTCCCTCAAATTGTTAAAACCGATTCGCGTTCGATGCATGTCATCATGCGTGCAGGCTTTTAACAAAAACTGAAAGAAGGGCCGACTTCAATGTCACCACCAGCACTCGCAGCGCTGAGGGGTAATTTACAAAAAAGAGTAGCTGTTGGGATTACAAGTATTAGCGAGACAAATCGGTGAACAGGGCATGTGTGTCCGGAATAATAATATTAAAACGTCTTTTTTGAGGTCATATTGAGACTAGTAGGAAGGGAAGAGGTACGCGTGATGCCATTGCAGTAATGAGATCAGTAATTGAGAGGAATATAGAATACAACCAGGACGTTTTTGCCTGTTTTGTAGATTTCGAAAAAGCATTTGATAGAGTGAATTGGGAAAAATTAATGTGTGCATTGCAGAAAATAGGAATGGATTGGAGGGACAGGAGACTGATCCGCAACCTGTACATGTCTCAGACTGCTCAGGTGCGAGTGGGGAACGGGGAGTCCGGATGGGCAGTGTTAGGAAGAGGGGTAAGGCAGGGTTGCCCATTGTCACCGGTGCTGTTCAACGTATACGTGGAGGAAATGATTAAAGAGGCATGGGAAGAACTGGAGGTAGGAATGAAAGTCGGAAGGGAATTCGTAAAATCGGTTAGGTTTGCTGATGACCAAGCATTAGTTGCTCAGTCAGCCAAGGGGTTGCAAGCATTGCTGAGTGAATTGGAGGTTCAGTGCAATAAATATGGGATGAGAATCAATATTAATAAAACCAAGGTTATGCGATTTTCCAGGAAGAAAAAGGCTAAGCTAAATATTAAAATAGGCGGGGAAAAATAGAGCAAGTAGACCAGTTTACATATCTCGGAAGTGTTTTGGACCAATACGGTCAAAGTGGTAGGGACGTAAGGAGAAGAATTGCGCTAGGCAAGGAGGCTTTCTCAAGGAGAAGGGAGTTGATGACGGGGACGTTGATTAGGGATGTTAAAAAAAGACTCGTAAAAACTCTGATATGGAGCGTAGCTATGTACGGCGCGGAAACGTGGTCACTGAAGCAGGAGGATAGACGTAGATTGGAGGCTTTTGAAATGTGGGTGTGGAGAAAAATGGAGAAGGTGAAATGGACCGAAAGGAAAACAAACGAGGAAGTACTGGAGATGGTGGGTGAGGAGAGGGGTTTGTTGAGAAAAATCCTATGGAGGCAGGAAAAATGGATGAAAGGCGTATTGAGAGGTAGTGGAATGTTGAAGAAGGTAATAGAAGGGAGAATGTTGGGCAAGCGAGGTAAGGGCAGGAACAGGATAGGGATGTTGGACGGGATGAAGGGAGGAAAGAAGTACACCGAGATGAAGAGGGATCTGATATAGATTAGTTTGATAGTAGGGGAGTCACAAAATGTTTATTTGATAGTTGTGTCCATCCAAAAACCCACCTTCAACGGTAGATTACCTAATAATAATTGAGACTAGATAGCTATTCTACTTAATCCCTAAATGGGAATGAGAATCTAGAAAATGAGTGGGCGCACTGCTCGCCCTTTGAATAAGTTGAATTGAAGATTTTTATATTTTCGATGTTAGTTGCAGTAGAATATTGACTCTTAGAGGGGAAGGGTCATTATCTAATCCTTCGCTGGTGGGTCGGCGGCCATTGCGCTCGGTGTCTAACCCTCGAACTCGTGGCCGCGAATCCCTTCTCGCGTTTGAATGCCGTGCGGTAAAGATATAGTGAATTCTCTTGGATAGTAGAGACGAATTTGAAAATACATCAACCGACTGACAGCGTGACATTATCCATTTATTGCTAATGGAAACACCTTGTAATGAAATTCGCTATATTTTATTCGACTTTCTGTTTGCCCAGGTTGGTTTAAGATTAATTAGAAATACGAGCGGAAGCATTTTGCTTCTTCGTAGAATCTGTCTAAAGACTAGAAAATTTCGACGTGTAGCGTAGCGTCCAGAAAGTTAGAATTTGTTCACAGAACTTGTCAAGTCAAAGGAAAATCACTTTAATTTTACGTGAAAACACAGTAGGCTAAGACAATATGTAAGAATTCCAATAAAGTAAGGTGTTCTTATGCTTCACCTAGTCGAGAAATAGTCGTGAAACATTTAATTTCCTTTGGACTAAATCTGAATAATTCCCTAGTGACAAAAAGTACCGGATATCGGGGGCCGGGTGGGAGCGTTACTGCCCCTGGTGCCGAAGATCCAGGGGCGCCAACGTGATGTTTTGAATGGTCGTGCTCCTTTGCCGTGTGAGCAAAAAATGCACGATACCCTTGAAGAAAAGAATCAAAAATGACATTTATGAATTAGGACTTTTCAAATCCAGTACCGTGCCACAGTTTTCCCGAAAGAAAATTGCGTATCGTTTGTTTACTAATTTACAATTGTTGTTTCTTCTCCTCTGCAATATTCCCTTGTGGAGGAGGAAGGAAATACCGGCGTCACATAGACGGACTGTCAATAATGAGCCTTTGAGACTCCCCGAGTAGTAGTATTTAGGGGTGGCGACCGGCAGCTCAGGTCATTTGCGCCATTAGGGATGACGGGAAAGGATGAATGGTGGAGAGAAACTCGGCGTCGGCATTAGCCCACTCTTATGGAAAGGCATCAAGGGGTCCTGAGCTTAACGTCCCATCCGACGGACGGCTTGATTACTCAAAAGTGCCCTCCACAAAGTATCTCAATTAGGGATCGGGATACCGCTAAAAAATATCTACCACCGCCGGGTTTCGTATGGGTGGGAAGCCAGTACGTCAGCCACCCAACCATTCCGATCCCTCTTCAGACTCCGACCAGTCATTACAAGTCGGGGCATTTTACGGGAGAGGGAGATTGGGAGTGTGTCAAAATTCCTTGTTCCTGCCCTGGTGGTAAATAGATACTACGTACGAGGTATATCACGTAATGCGTTTTAGGCGGGTTGGGGTGACATTGGCGAGAGTGGCGTGTGGAGATTGTGGAGCGGAAAGGGGGGAACAATATTGCGAATTAAATACGTGGACAGCTCCTGATACGACGATCAGTGGGGCATCTGGAAGGGACAAACAATTCTGTCGATCGAGATCCGAGAGCAACCTCGTGGTTGGCCGGAATTCCCGGGCAGGGGTCCAGTGCGCGCCTCTCTCTTTCACCTTATATTATTTCCGTTCGGCGTCACGGGGGAAGTTTGAAGGTGGGCCCCAGGGGGTGTTGGCCCGCTTCGCCGCGGATTCGTTCCAAAACGCGGCCTCGTCCTTCCCGAGCATTCCCGGCGCCTTGTCTAACCCCCGCTTCCCCTCTCCTCCCGATGAACCCTCCCCCCTCTGCTTCAACTTGAATTTTTGTTTCTAAGGTCGCTCGTCAGGCGACGCCAACCTTCCTAATGAGCCAAGGTTCCCTTTGTTAAGATAATTCCCGAACGTTGGAATGACACTCGAGAGAAACTCATTACTCCGAAGGAAATATCATTATTATTTGGTTGTCCACGGTTTTAAGATAGGTTTGAATGGGCACAAACTTATCATCTCTACAGTTCTTAGTCTCGCCTAACAAGACACACCCTTGACACTTCACACTACAATGAACCCTCTGCAGATCCTAATACTTCCTTCCTCTCTTCATTCTTTCCAGCATACCTATCATATTCCTCATCCTTACTCGTGTTCCTGACTTCCTCTCCTCTATCTCAGTCTTCAACATTCCATCGCCTTTAGAAATGCTATGCAGCTACTTTTCATGCCTCCTTTGGATTTCCCCCAACAACGCTTCAACGACCATGTTTATAACTCGTGCAGAACCACGCTCATATCAAGGTTTTCACTAATCTCTTCTCAACATTCTTACTCACAAAGTCCCTATCATCAACTCCTTCCTCCTCCTGAAAACTTCTTTGCCTAAGGCAATTCTCATGTCCCTACTACTTGACCATCTTGGCCCAAAAACACTTCCAAGATAGATGTACACACCGCACTTTTAAGGCCCGAATAGCATGTCTTAAAATATCCTTAGACCTCACAGTACATATTGCGATTACCCATTCTTTCGCTCTGTATACTTTTTACCTCCCTAAATTTCATCCAAAAGCACTATTATTTTCCTCCGTCTACCTCGATTTCCTAGCATTCTCCCCTCTTGTGCCGTCTTCGGCACCCCAAGGCATCTCAATATCTCCCGAATCCGCTTGTTCTGCCTTCTTTAAATTTATCCCAACAACATTCTCTCTTCCCCTGCCGGGCCTAGAACTTCAACCTATGTATTCCCTGGTTGTTTTAGGCGTAATTTCACGGAATCGATTTATTTTATAATGGAAAAATTCAACTTTGTGCTTCTACATTATTTTATTTAGACCACCCGGATTTCGACATCCAACGTCATCGTCGGGTCTGACCTGATGGTGAAGTTGAATGCAGAAACCGGAGTCGTGTCTAAATGAAGTGCTGCGGAATTACAAAATGATATTTTTTCATTATAATTTGTTTTCCTTTCTGTCCTTTTTTTATATCTTACTCAGGGCACCTTCCATCAATCTCCTATCCGTAAGCACTTCTTTACACAACACAATTCTTTTAATGCCCACTCTGCCCACCCTCACCTTAAAGACTTCCTAGATACGTGAACTGTTTTGCCTTTTCTACTTTATGACCTCAAATTTAATGTCTATCTAAGCCTTCCTATTTCTCAAGAAATATATGTTATATGCAAAAGGGAAAATAAAAGATTCTACTCGCTCATCATTCCAATTACTAATGTTTTAAATCAGATATTCTTTTTATACCCTTGAAATGTAGTACTCTGCGAACTTTTATCTCACTCACATTTCAAAAACCAATCTTCCAGTTGGTAATGTGGTGGTTGTGGTATTTTTTTTTTAATATGCACCCGCACAGTATTGCTCTAGTAAGACAATCGAGTTATAATGCCGTGGAAATTTAAAACCCTGCTGCAAACATTTTATGTGTTTTCTCATTTCCTCGGGCAAAAATCATCATCATACGACCTTTGGGGCAGTTCTTTTGTTAGGGGTTTCTGTGAGAAGAGATTCCGGCTCACGGAGTGCATAGTGCCGGGCCATAGAGTCGCAATTTAAATTTTCGTGTTATCGGACGTGGAAAGGAAATAGTAGGCTGCAATTTTATCTCGCTTTTACTGAACCGGTAGTAACATTGCGAATTCGTTCGTGGAAAATTGGTGGAACCTGTTCAAACGTGAGTGTGGCAGATGGAGAGCTGTTGAGTGTTAATATTCAGCGAGAGAAATGTAGGACGCGGGGATATTGTGTGTGAGAGAGGCCAGGAACATCAATTGCGGCATCAAGGGCTAAATGGGCCAGCGCAATGCAATCCCCGCCCCCCAATCTCCCGCACAATAATGCTAATTGAGTGTAATTCTGCGGGCTGAGTATGTTATGAATGGAAATCGCTTGCTAATAAGATTCTAAAAACTCTTTCCAAAACCTCCCCGAGTATTCTGTGAAGTTTGACTATGAGGCGCGCTGGTGCACACCGTTTAATTCATTTTTATCGATTTACGTAATTTGATTTTTTATAATATGATAATTGAATGAATGTAAGAAATTTAGGTTTTTTTTCGATTGCATGCTGCCTAAATGATCCATTGTCGTGTTTCACTCTGGGTTCTATGTATTTCCTGCGTGCAATTGGAAAATTAATGATAATGATACTGTAGGTGAGGGCTTTGACGTATGGTTTCCTAAGTTTTAATAGTTATTATATAGTTAACCTCTTTCTTTTGAAATTTTTATTCGAAATATTATAAAACAAAAGCGGCAGTATGGAAAAATGAAAAAGTCTCACGCGGAAACGGACTGCCTAAATAAGGAGTCGCATAACGACCTTCCGCCCACTGTCCCTCCTCCCCCATTCCACCCAACCCCGTCAAATTGAGGGATCTCGTGAACCGTTTATGCCGGCTCGAGGTGGGGGCCATCGACCTATTCTGGAATAAACTTTCTTTTCCTCCCTCGAGGTAGCATCGAAGCTTCGCACCCAATCCTCGAATTGTCATTGACATTTGGTAATAAACTCACGGTTGCATTATCCTTTAATCGAAAAAGTGCAAATACTGTTTTAAATGACTTTTTAGCAATGCGACCATTTAATAATCGAGCATGCCAGCAATGACTTCATGGGAAAGCGGTTTTGGTAGCAAGGTTTTCGTGGCCTATCCACAACGCTATCCTTACTTTTACATTGTAATTAATAATTACAATTTTCAAAAAGTCGGATTTTTTTAATGATTGCGTAATATTATCTGTCTACCTAACCACTAATTGTTACTTGTGTGTCTTGTGGACGTTGATAAAATGCATTGCTCTACTGATGAGGTAAACGGTTTATCTATTACTAATTATTTCTGTTACCTCTGCAATGAAAACTACAATGATTGTAGTCATTCACAGTGCGCGTTTTCCCCTTAAACTCACCAGTTTCCAAATCGGGGCAAGCTTTCACCTTTCACCGGCTATGGTAAATTGTTTTTCAAAATCAATTCATGTGCCACGCGAGCGGGGTCGGTCCTCTCCCCCGTGGCCTGCCCTTCTGTCCCCCTGCCTTCCTTCAAGTGACGCGCACGACGCAAGCGGTGCGTTGTCGGTGTCTATCCTCGATTATGAGATTAATCAGGAGAATCGATGTGGTCGAACTACATGCTGGGAGTGGTGCTATCCTTTGGTTGCGGGCCACTCGTTTCGCTTGTGCGCCGCGTCCAGCACGCGTGGAGAGAGAGAGAGAGGGAGATAACGCTATAACAGTCAGCCGAGTCCTTAGCCAAGTCGCATACGGAAATGTAAGCTGGGAGGAACGTTGTGTTTCGCTTTTGGGAGACGTTCGTGGCACGCAATTGAGGGCCAGATGCCTTGCATAAGGTAAGCCTGTAATTAAGGGATGTTATAAATCAAGTTAATAAGCTGATTAGGAAAGGAAATACTTCGCTTTTTCACATGATATAAATTTGTTTGCGACCGGTTTCGATGCCGAATATCATCATCTGGTAATGTCACAACATGGTTGTAAAGCACTTGAGGTGGGGTGGGAAGGGTAGGGTAGATGTTAGGTCATGTGTCATTGGCGAGGAGTGGAAGGAGGGAGAGGTTCGTTTTGGGATGAGAGGACAGCTAATGGGTTCTCACTACGTGAGGTAAACGAAGGTCGATGTTTTGTATGTGGTAATGGAATTTGAAGAAAACGGCTTAAGACGGGGTGAGGGGAAATATTACATTTGCTCATTGACTTAAGTTTTCAAGTGGTTATGTTTCATCTAGAAGAATATCCAGCTGCTCAAGTTCGTCAAGTCCAGGGCTACTCTCTCCTCTGGGCAGGAAAATGAGCCTGAAATCGCTGATGTGATTGTAACTTTGTGCAGTTGGTAGATGGTAATAGTCTGTAGTGAAAACGGTCGCAGATAAATGTATAATGTGTAGAATAGCAACGTATTTTTCCTCCCTACTCATCACGAAGGAGTTCCACGTAGTAACGCGATCCATCATTGCATACATTAAGTGAACAAGGGACAAAAATTGATTAATTTTCGTGATATCAGCACCGTACTTACCATGGGTCAAGTGGATCTTCTCTTACTCACTGATTTTTTTATTGTGCTTGAGCATTTCTATAGTAATATTATTAATTATTAGAGGAGACGACCGACAGATAAGGTCGCTTGCCTCATTAAGGGTAGGTAGGTAATTCGGTACAGGGATAGTGTAAGGTTGGAGAGAGATCCGGTGTCGGCATTAGTCTACTCTTAACAAAAGGCCCTAAGGATCCACAGTTTATCGTCCCATCGGACTGACAACTTCCGAACTTGAAGTGCTCTCCACGTAGCACTCCCGCGCTATATTGAGAGCACTTCTGGATACTACTGAAAAATGCTGCCACCTCCAGGATTCGAGCCCAGGCCCTTGGGGTAGGAAGTCAGTATAGCATCCCCTTCCCTTCGAATATTTGTTTCTTTATTTATTTGGAACCTACGTAGCTGTGGCTATAATGATTGGATACTGACCAGGGGATCATTGGTTCAAATTCCTATTGATGTCATCAGATAGCCCGATCAAAAATCCAGGCGATACGATTTACTGGGTACTGGATCGTATCAAGCCGAATGGTGGTACTGGGAAATAACTTGTCTTCCCTCATACCCTGAAGTTCAAACTCATTAATGTTAAGTTCAATGTGAACTCCCCCAAAGATAATCTAACGTTCAGGTAGATTGCCGTGATAATGATTTTGAGCCTTTAGCTCCGTGGTGGTGATGAACCCTTAGATGGCATGCGAGATCGTTTTTTTTTTTTGGGCGTAGAGTCAATTCATCCTAACATAGGCAAGGCGTTGTTTCCATGTACATTCAGCTTACCCTTTATATTATTTCTCTGTTTGTAAACCATATGTACTCTCTTAATCCGGTGATTCTTTCAAATAATCTATGTTGACAAAAAATGGAGACGGAAATTTCCCCTTTTTCATATCACTGGAGTTAACTAATGTTTGCAACTGGCATTGTTTCACATAAGAGGTATTTTTTTTTTAAATTCTTCTTAAGCATCAAAAAATGTTTTACGTATTTCAGAAAAAAAGAGTTATTTCTTCGGTTAAAGTACGCGACAGTATCTCCACAATACCTGATTGGCTGGCGTTTCGATGAATATTATCCTGTTTTCATTTCATCAAAAATTGTTTGTTATTGTAATCTTAGTATGGTGGTTGTCGAAAGACTATCCCGCCGGCTAAGGCCACTTCACGCGTATTAATTGAAGAGAATGCATGACTTTGGAGGATTCGAGTTTATGACACTCGGGTTTGGCAAACGGGGTTCCCGGGGTGACCGAAAGAGATAGGGTGGAGTGGTGAGGAATTTTTTGATTTCCTTCACTGCAAGTCTTCAGAAATTGTCGCATTTTAATTGTCCAAAGATGTTTTGCCGAGAGACAGGTTCGCACGCCGCCTTCGTCTACACCTACCACTGTCCCACACTTGTTCGTTGAGCTCCTTGTAATTATTCTCCATGTCATTAAAAGTTGGTCTCCATCTGCTTTTCCCCTCCATTATTTAAGTACTATATGTTACCAATATATATATCAAGAATAATAGCTCTGAAAAAGAAGCTACCACTCAGTTTTTGGCTTAGCTCAGAATACAAAAAAGAAATACTAGGCGTTAATTATAAATTAGATGGAATCAAGCTAAGCTTTTGAGAACAGGTCAACTATTTGGGTGACATAAAACCGTTCATGAGGTACACGCAAAATAAATGCGGGTCAGCCTTCAAGAAGCTAGGTTTCATTAAACAGACTATAGGGAAATGTAATGGAAAAATAAGAGAGAGGTGTTGCTACGCTTTATTTAGGCCACATTTGGAATACGCGGTAAGTAGTGTATGGGATCCATGGAAGAAAACGTTAATTAAGAAATTGGATTAGGTTTAGAGAAAATCCGCCATGATTGTTTAAAAATTGTAACGAGAATAGAGGAAGCGTGACGGACATGTTGAATAATTAGGTTGGGAGCCCAGGACATCTAAATTTGCTTGCGACGCAGAGGGTATTAAAATGGCACCACATATGTTGATAAATAGGAACTCCTGGAAAAAATCTGTAAAATATTAACCGTCGCAGACAGATTCAAGTACTCGGTCTTTCCTCCCACGATACGCAATCAACGAAATCGAATCCAAGAGCCCCAAAAAATTACATTAAATACTAAAATATAATAAATTAGTCAAACATGCATGTTATATATATATAAGGAAAAAGGGTAGGAACATATATACGAGTATGAAGGACGAACAACTCCTGTGTTCGTCCTTATATATATATATATATATATATATATATATATATATATATATATATATATATATAAATGAGGTATGTTTGTATATGAGCTCACATATATTCAAGTGAATTCATGAACTAATAATTCTGCATTTATTGCGAGCCCTAAAACCCACCGCCAGACCTGGCGGGCTGCGGGTTATTGTGTAGCTACGCAAGCTTATACTTCTATGCTGTTGGAAATGGCAGCCAAACGTACGGTGTTATTTCGTAAGTAGCTTATCACTGTCGACTGAGAAGGAATTTGAAAGTGAGCACCCTGAAAAATGAGTCAATGCGTTAAATGTGTCTCTCTGTGAGTGTTGTGGAAAGTTTCCTGTCAGAACTATTTAGTGTTGATATCCATCCTTGAAATGTGTACCCCATCGTGATGGGTTGATCGAGATGTCACTTATTCTTCAACCAATTGATACGAGTATTTGATTTAACCAGGCGTTCATTTTTCTATCCCGAGGTGCGGATATAGTATTACTGTTAAACGTGTGCTCCTTTAAAAAAATAGTTTTGACAATAAATGGTGATTTATGGAGACGACATTTTTAAGGTTTTCCAGTCACATTTAGTCACATTCCAGATGGGCACTGTTGCATTCGTTGCCAGCCTGGATTGATACAACCAGTTGTGCTGTCATCAACGGGGGTTTCATTTATCTTAAGTTACTCTGGCCGTCATATCTCTCAAGCGAAAGATATTCGAGGTGAAGTGAAACATTTATCAGATGTTTTCAGAGAGTTAGCAACAATTGATTTTAAATGGGAAGGTGTTCTCTGACGGAGAAATAACTCGACCGTGACCGTTTTATCGCCGCCGTGATAATGGAAAACCAATATATTTGCGAATTTATCCGCCGCCATCTCTTGAATGTTTAAAATACTCACCCTCATATTTTTCCGTTTTCGTTCGAAAATTCCCCTCGTGTGTGGAACTCGTAGTCCCCAGGTCGCCGACCCCGGCCGTAAAACACGTAGCACGTGATTAATGGAGTGCGCTAAAGTGCCTCTACGCACGAGAAGTAGGCGTTTTCCCGAAGCGAAATCCCTCGACGCGGAAAAAAGTACCGGTCTGCACCCCCCAGCGGTTTCGCTCAGAAAGCATTCTCTTGTATGGAGGGATGTCTCGGTGTATAATATGCGTGCACGCAAGCATAAGAAGTACACCGAGATGAAGAGGGACCTGATATAGATTAGTTTGCTAGGTGGGGAGTCACAAAATGTTTATTTGATAGTTGTGTCCATCCAAAAACCTACCTTAACCGGTAGATTACCTAATAAAATATATATATATATATATATATATATATATATATATATATATATATATATATATATATATATAGTCACTTTCTTGGAAAACCCACGAACGTGCACAATAATGTATATTCACTAATAGTCAAAGCAAACACAGAAACTAAAACATATAAAAGAGGGACTCACTGGTTCTCGAATTTTCGGTGGTGCAACCACCTTTCTCAAGAGGAATTAGGAACAGAACTCCTCGTGAGAAAGGTGGTTGCACCACCGAAAATTGGAGAACCAGTGAGTCCCTCTTTTATATGTTTTAGTTTCTGTGTTTGTTATGACTATTAGTGAATTTACATTATATATATATATATATATATATATATATATATATATATACACGGGGACGTTGAGTAGGGAGGTTAAGGAAAGACTCGTAAAAACTCTGATATGAAGCGTAGCTATGTACGGCGCGGAAACGTGGTCGCTGAAGCAGGAGGATGGACGTAGATTGGAGGCTTTTGAAATGTGGGTGTGGAGAAGAATGGAGAAGGTAAAATGGACCGAAAGGAAAACAAATGAGGAAGTACTGGAGATGGTGGGTGAGGAGAGGGGTTTGTTGAGAGAAATCCTATGGAGGCAGGAAAAATGGATGAAAGGCGTATTGAGCGGTAGTGGAATGTTGAAGAAGGTAATAGAGGGGAGAATGTTGGGCAAGCGAGGAAAGGGCAGGAACAGGATAGGGATGTTGGACGGGATGAAGGGAGGAAAGAAGTACACAGAGATGAAGAGGGAACTGATGTAGATTAGGTTGCTGGGTTGGGTTTTGTTTGGAGTTACAAAATGTGTATTTGATAGTTGTGTCCATCCAAAAACCTACCTTAACCGGTAGATTACCTTATAATAGTTATATACAGGTATATATTTTTTCTAAACACATGCATATATTCTACTCATACAAGATGAAACAGGTCGCCCAAACATACTAGCCTGGATGGCGTAAGTAACGGAAATTCGCGCAAATGTTCAAGCGTTTTGATTTTTGCTAACAATGTTTTATAACTTAAAATTTAATGCAACAGACACCTATTGCAGAAGAAAGTGGTGAGAAAACGGAGGAAGAAGATAAAAATGAAATTTGGGCGTTTCAGGGCAAGACACCGGCTCCTTCGAAAGCAGAATAATGGAGTTGTAACCTTTTGTAAGTTGGCAAGTGGGGTGCACTAAAGTTTTGGGCAATGCTGACCTTTACATATAACCTTGAACTTACTCGTTAAAGGAATTGTGATGATGCGCGAGGTATCGACTTCAATGAGAATTTCAAATTTGATATGGCATTGTGGATTCAACAGTAGTGCAATACGAGCGTGCAATATATCGTACATCGTATTTTGATGTTGCGTTTCAGATTTGGCAGTCGCTCTGTTCAAGATAAGAATCGGCATTTCGTACCTATTTCGAAAATATCAAATGCAATGACGGAAAATGGAATAGATGTGGAGTAACATCAAAAAAGCATTTACGTGTATATACATCAGAGCTCGTTCGTGATATAATGCACCTGCATCCGGAGATTCTTTAGTTTGAAAACCAATGAAATTCATCGTCAAAGCATAAATTACGGAAATCGGATTGGGGGCGTGGAGGAGAGCGTTCCATTGCTAATATTTGCGAGGGATAGTGAGAAAATAGCCACTATGAATTTTACATGTACGTTATGAATTTGACCACACAATGCATGAGCAATGAAAAAAAAGTCTTGCGTTTACGGTTGAAGGGAAATATGGCCTCAAGTTTTTCCGGAATGACTGTGACGAAGACAAGATCCCTTTCCAATCACCGCCAAACCGATTCCTGAGGTAATCGTATTATTCTATCATGTGTATTCATCACTATGGACCTCGAAATTCACGTTATCTTTCTCTCTGTCTTTGAATAAGGTATAATTTGAGAGGGAACATTTATTAGGTTTGACTCAATCAAAGTAAATGCTAAGAAGGCCCTCAAGACATGGATTACCGGCGATCATGGTGAAAGTGGGTGTGGTCCGTTGAGATGACGGTAGTAATATTTTGTAGAATACCCAATTGCATGCATTATATTTCAATTTCTAAACCCGAAAAGCTTGTGTAAAATTTATTTTTCAAAAAAGCACCCAATCATTGAAAGAATAAGGTGCATGTGCACACAAGGATGTGCAAAATCTCCTGTTTCCATGGCTATGATATGTGCTTATAATTTAAAATGTGGCCGCTCGTTCACATACGAAATATTTCTATTTTATTCATGACTTGGGACGAAATCAATGATTTTTGAAAATAGAATTGTCGCCCATGAGCGTTCGTTCGGGCAAAAGCGAAGGTAAAAATACCGAAAAGTTACCGGTCACTCGGTTTGATTACCGATTACGCCACCGGAGATGTCCCCGCGTGGCGTTTCTAGCTTATGCGAAAGGATAAGGGAAGATGGGAGAATGAATAGCTCTACTTTTGCGTAAACCCCGGCGCCAATAGGACCGACAGCGCGTGGCGATGTGATGTAGAACGTCGATGCTAAAGAAAGGCAATGCCCCGCCCTTTTGGTGCCTGGGTTATGCCCTTCTGGGATTACCCTCCCAGACTTGGGACTCCAGATGGAAGATTGAAAAAATGTGTTTGTTTCTTGTAGCTCTCGAAAATGGCATTAAAACATGGAGCGAATGAGCACGCAAGAAAAACAATTTTTAACATTAATATTCAACAATGCACGAAATACTGAGCGAAAATTATTATTATTCGGTCGGGTTTCGTCCAGGGTGTCACATGGGATGATTATGAAGACGAAAGTGACCGCTAAGGGAGCCTTCCGTGGTTCGCAGCAGAGCCCATTTGGGTTTGGGGGGAGGAATTCGAAATCCGGACGGCGTCTTATCCCTCCCTCGTTATGTTCAAACATCCGGAACCCATGGATTTCCCAATCGGCAAGAACCGGAGGGATTGGCAGAAGGGGAGAGCAGGGAAGACCGCGCCCACTCCGGACGATTTGCGAACTTCCCTGGCGAGTAAGAGTGTAAACATCGATGATTTCCGGGCGACTTTTCGGAAGTGAGATACAACAAGTGGCCCCCGACGTGCAAGATGGTCTTATTATTTTTTTTGTTCGTTTCCGCCGGTGCGTGTGTGTGTGGATGGACGGGCCAAGGCGAAATGCCAATTCGTTGAAACGGTGATGAAATAATGAAAAACAACTGACGCCATAGAGGATGGGAATGGTGCTGAGTCCTCGAGTTCGCCCATCCATGAATCACCCTTAATTAACAGTATCGTGGCTTTAAAGAAATGAATCCTAGTCTTGTTCGTTGCAAAATTGCAACAACGCGACGCATGTTTAGGGATTACTGTGAGGTGTAATTTCCGAAATCCTGACTTCCATATGTGATCACGTTGGAGAGAAGTAAAGGGTTTTCTGAACCTCCTGTGAAGCTCTTATCACCCCAAATGATTTTTCTTTCGAATTTCTAGCTTCAATCACCTTAGTTAATGCAAGAATTACTGTGGAAATTTTCAAAATTGTGGTCACAGTGTAGCATACTGATGGTATTGATTGTGATTAAAATAATTCATTGGCGAGCGTATTCAAAAGAGTGCAAAGGTATGTCACTCTCAATGAGAAACATCAAAATTATATTTTCCGCATTAAGTACCATACATAGTGTAATGCGCTTCGCATTATGGCATTTCACGTATCTTCTTCTCTTCACTTCTCAAAAGAGTATTAATTTGGGCAATAATCCGTTAATATGCTCTTTATTTTACATTTAAGAGTAAATCACCAACTATAAGCATGAAATCAATGGTTATTAATAATTCTGTCTCGCGGAAAATTATTAGTGTTCTTTCACAGACAGTCATTCCGAACCACCATTTCTGTATCATCGATGAATTTCCCTCGAGACATCAGATCTATGCGTGACAAACTAATTTTATATTGAACGTATTTTATTCACTTGATGGCCAAATGAGGGTACATAAATTCCTTGGAGTGTGTAGTACTTCAATTTCCATTATAAAGTGACATATTACGAGACAAAAGCACTTCGTTAGTGGTCGTGGGTAACAATCATTCATATTCACATGTACAGGTTTCCCTATTTTCCAAAGCATCAGTATAACCTGTTAACGATTCAATCCCTTTCAATTTCATTTTACAGTTTCGATTCCGAGGCTTAACGTATGGCGAGAAGCAAATAGAATTATCTGAATACAAATGAATTTTTGAATTATTAATCGGCTTAGTAAAGGTCCAGTTCCGTAAACCATTCGTTGATCCTCGATCTCTTGATCGGTATTCATTTCAGTATCAATTTAATAGTGATTATTATTAATCTTACTTTTTAGTCAGTCATAACTATGGATAGTATGGCATTAACTTGCGAATTTTATTATGTCAATGGAACCAAAAAAAATGTTCTAGAGCAGAAATTATTTGCCACCAAGCGTTGGTGGAACATGGCCCTAGTTATTTCCCATTTATTTGTTATCCTACCGCGATTGGAATCACGTTAAGATAACTTGTCACTAGATCGTCGATTCTTTCATTCGCAAATAATTCCTCTCTGATGGCCACGGTTTTATTGGCCCTAGCTTTAATTTTTTTTCGGCCATTATAATTTTGGAGAATATCTTTTATCATTGCATCGCATGAGCACTTTTTCTTCATGGAAAAGGTGCCCTAAAAACTATTACTCAAGACCGAGGTTCGATGATCATGCTTTGTAAAACTATGGTACTGCTGTGTTTTCCAACATTTATTGCTACTAGCGGAAAGTAGTCGCAATATTACGCACACTGTAATCGGTAAAATGCTCTTTTGATTGTCAACCAGGTTCCCCAAAGGCAACGTTTGCATTATATTAGAAAATACCAGCATTAGTGAAATTGGTTGCCCAAGTTTACGCATTAAGTAATGAAACTCCTATTCTGGTTCGATTCGCCCGATGAAAATTGCCAGATTGTCAATTTAAGGTTCAAAAGACGGGGGTTTCAAAAGATTAGACATGTTGGACGGGATGAAGGGGGGCAGGGAACATGCGGAATTGGAGGATTTAATGTAGGGTTTTGTCAATGGGATTTGTCGTAGGGCGTCACGCTTTGTCTTCTTAGATGAGGCTTAGAAATTTAACGGTGGTTAGTTTTCATGGCCATTCAAAACCTTCCTTTAACAGTAGACTGCCATACAAAAAGAGAAAAAAATCTTATTCCAAAGTACCTCTCCGCCCCTTACGTTCGTAATTCGTGACTCGATTGAGAGAATGAAACGTGAGAGTAAAAATTTATTCGCGTTGACGATGTGAAAAACGTTCTGGTGATTTTTGAAAAATTTTAAGAAGGAAGAAAAATGCTCTCTTCAACTCACCTCTTTCGTTTTTGTCGTGCTGCACAACAATAGCAGCGGCGCAGATCACCAGCGCGGAGCTCCACACCGCCTGGATCCAGTTCACCTTGCAGGGAGACATCATGGTCGTTACTGTCCGGGCTCTCTCTTCAACCACTCCTACTTATGTGTCCAAAGGAGAAGGCAAACATTAGGGTTGCGTCTTTTCTTGAGAGAGATTAGAAGAGGGCTGGTCTTGTCCTCGCCGGGTGATTAGTCCCGAGTGGCCCGTGAGGTGTCGAAAGGATTCCTTCGTTTCTCTTTCTCTCCCTCTTTTTAAGAGACTTGCTTGTTTGACCGGATATGATTCGAATGTGCTTGCCTGGTGTATCTGGGGCGATATTGGTATCGAGGCATGCGGGTGCGCTGATGGGCCCCCAGATAGTTCGCTTGCTTAGTTCGACGATTCCGAAAAGGAATCCAGACACGTTATGAGGGTTTTCCCGCCATCCTTATCGGTGGAGGGCGTGTGCCTTTGTGATGCGCCGTTCACGCCAATATTAATGACACGAACGTAATGTGAAACGTGTGTGGAAATAGACCGCAGAACATCGAGGTTTTGTTAGGCAGAAATTTTAAGTCCGCGTTAGTTGTGTGAGCATAATTGTATGGGGTGAAATATCACTGTTGACGGTGAAGTCTTTGAAGAAGAGGAGGGGGAATGTGGTGATCGTGCAAATGATTGTTTCACCCGATGGATTCTCAACGTACGCGCATTTTGCGATAATTTCAAATCGAAAAAACCGGCGATTCAACTTTCACATTTACCCACTTCATCTGGTGAATGGGCGATTTGGTGTTTAAATTGATGATTTCATGCCCCATTGATTGCAAAAATGTTACTTTATGTTGACTGCACTGTCAAAAGTTTGTGCTTCCTCCCCTTGTAAAAAGTGCATGGTTGTAATTCTGCAGAAATGTATTTGCCCATTGTGGTTAACCTTAAAAAAATTTACTTTCTTTAATGGGGGCTCAAAATTGAAATAAAATATGGCTTTTCAAAACGATAGCATTTGTTTTTACCTAGGTGGTGATGCAATTTATTGTTCTCATTCCTAATAAAAACATACCCTAGCCACTATTTATTCCCATATTTCTTTAAAATATTTATTTACTTCTACCTATTATTTTATTTAGCATCGATTTAGGGAGAATATTTACCTAATTCAGGCACTGCGTGGTTTTTGATTTTCACATAACAATGTGACTGAATCACAGCTTAATATCTTTAGAATCTCTTGTATTATTTTCCAACTGCTTTCAAGTAATTCAAACTTAATGATTGTGTTGTGGAAGCTGGTATATGCACAAAACCAAATGGAGTACATGCAGAATTTTTCATTTTTTTTAAAATCCTGATTCAGAGTTCACTGTTGACTTCTGATGTAATGCTAACTTCCCAGTTCGATTGGAATGATGGTAAATATAAAATTTTGTTTGGGAAAAAAATCTTTCATTCATTTCAAGCAAGTGTTTGTGTATGTGGTTCGTGAATTAGCTTATACGTAGGGCTACATAGTGAACTTAATAGATTTTTTCAGTTTCCAACCCCTGTGTTTTAGGGTGGTGTGGTTTTCATTGGCATTTTTTAAAATTATGAAAGCCCTATGTATGTTATTAAAATTTTAAAATCACAAATGTACCAACTGGTTATCGTTGTTTGCACATCCAGATGTTGGTGAAGTGGACAGCTTTCTTGGTCAAGATGCATTGCCATCAATCCCGCTGCCTGGTGTCCTACCTCCTGAACTAAAGAAGCCATCTGCTGAACAACTTCAACCAATTACTTTCTACAACGCTCAAGGCCAACCAACTGGTGGTGCTGGCATAGACTTCCTTGGCCCCGCAGGAGTCAGTCATAAGAGCCGTGAATCTGCTTTCCTTACAAGGCACAAGCAATTTGCATCCCATAGACGTCCAGTGGCACAGCAGGCTACCACATCGTCACCTTTACCATCTTTGCCACCAGTGCCTGTAACTTCACTGTCAAGTTTGAAGAGCCAACCCACTAAGCTTGTGCCCTCATCAAGTGAACCACTTAGTATTAAATCGGAACCCTTAAACTCTCCTCTGCCCTCTTCTAAGCTATCTCCTCTCCTACAAGAGCCTACCCTCGTAAGTAAGACCTTATTGCTTCCTCCTAAGTCGCAGTCAACTCCACCGTCTCCATCAAACCAATTCCATTTACCCACATCCTCAAATCAGCCCCTCCTTGCTGTTTCAAAATCACAACCCTCCACAGCAAGCCCTTCACCATCCCACAAGCCTCAAGCATCTTCCCTTGTGAGTCAAACTCTCTCTCCTCCTTCTGAGGAACCTTCAGTTGGCGAAACTTGGTCTAATCCAACTGTTCAAGGAAAGCAGTTCTCTGTTTCACAAACTAGGTATAACACTGTTAAATCTTTTGCAGGTGAATTAGCATCACCCCCTGAAAAAGTCGAGAAATCTTCTTCCCAAACACAGTTTGCCTCAAAATCAGTGTCTGAAAGTGTGCCTTTGGAATCTAGCTCTTCGGTTCAGTCTTCTGAGGAGACAAGCGCACACATATCAGCTGCTCCACTCTTGAATTTTTCGAGCGAATCACAGAATTTACTCACCAAGAACGAGAGCTCCTCTTTCCAAGTATCTGAGATCAGTACTTCTCTGACTGAGACTGAAAATCTTACTGTTCACCCGGAGCCAAAATCATCCAATCAGTTTGATAGTTTCATTTCCAAATCTGAGGAATCCCTCCAGTCACCCCAGTATCAGCCCACGACTGTTTCCTTAATATCTGCGACAACTGCTGAGGCACTACTTAGCTTGAGTGTTGGGAAAAGACTTTCTGGTTCTGAAATAAAGACTGAGGTACTTCCCGTAGAGTCATTTACTACCTCTGAAGTAGGGTTCTCAGGCCTTTCTATTCATAGCAATCCCAGGGAGGATAAGCAAGATACAGTTAATAACTCGGAAAGTATTCCCAGTCAAGACCCCTATATATCTACTCCAGGGCATATTTCTTCTAAAGAAGAAGTAAGTGTTTATCCAGGTGAAAAATATTTAGAAAAATCAATACAATTTTCTCACCAGGAGGGAATTTCAAGCCAGTCCCCGTTTTCTTCTTCTGATAAAGAAGATTTTCCAAGGGTACAAGAAACCTCTGCGGAATCGCACAAAGATAAGTGTGAAGAGTCTTTTAAGGCTGAGCACATTCCAGAATATAATTCAAAACTTGAAAACACTGTTACTTCATTTCTAACTGCAGAGGTTTTGCCTTCTCTTCCTACCGAAGGACGTGATTTGAAAGCTCATTCACAGTTGCCTGTATCTGAGTCACAGTTTGTTGAATCTCACTCTGAGAAGGTCATCACCCCTGACTCGAATCATTTCCAAGCTACAACCCAGGTTTCTGCAGACCGTAGTAAGGATCTCCTTGAACCAACTCTTTTCCCATCTCAAGAAAGGAAACCAGATAAAACAGAATCATCAGATAGTTGTGGTTTACCAGAGACCAAAGCAGCCTCCATATCCCCAACAACTCCTTTAGCCGAGGCGTCCCTTCTTCCAGAAGCACGGCTTCCCACTACTTCCGAGCTAAATTTGTCAAACCATCCCACTCCCCAATATTCCCCTTCAACTCAGCCAAATCAGCCTTCCTCCAGGCAAGGAACCCTATTAGTACAGTCAGCCCAAAGTCAGTATTGTATTCCCTCAGAGCAACCCACCCAACCTCCCGAAGTACATCAAGAGAAGCCACCTCCAAGGGAGCATTTTACTCCCAGAACCGAATCAAATCACTTTCCTCCCAATCAACCAGCTCATTTTATTCCAAATCAGTCATTCGGTCCAGGAACTCAAAATCAATCTCCTCTTTTTATCACCCCAACATATCAGCCAAGTCATCATCTATCGGGAGAGCAGAATCAGTCTATTTCAAGCCAGGCATATCAGTCACCATCAGAATCAAGTCAATTTCCTTCAAACCAGGCAGGTCAGCACCCACAAGGTCAGTTAGTAGATCATTTAACACCAGGACAAACTCCAATCTTCTTCACTCCCACCGCTCCGATCAAGCAGCCTCTTGCAGTACAATTAGGGCAGCCTCGTCCAAGTCAGTTTTATGCACCAACAGCAGCCTCACAAACACCCCTAAGCCACTACACCACCTCAACATCAACTCACCAATTTATAGGTCAATACTTTACACCAGAAAACAGCAACTTCCACTCTCCAGCTCCACCACCCCAAGGAAGCCAGCCACCTATAAGCCAGTCCAGGCAGGAATTTCCAAACCAATATCTTATTCCTTCAACTCAAGCAAACCATCCTCCAGTTCACCTCTTTACTCCCACTGCACAAGTAGGGCAGTCAGCACAAAATCAGAACTTTACACCTCCACTCAAAACAGATCGGCCTCTCTCTCATACTCCTCCAGACGGCACACATCAGCCAAACAGCTCCCAATTTACGAACTTTCCTCCACGCCCACCTTCAAATCACTCCCTTCCCCCTCCACCTCTTGCTCCCTCCGCTCTCCCACCTCAGCCTCCACCAGGGCACTCCTTGCCTCCTCTTCGGCCTCCTTCCACTCAAAGCCCATTCCCTCACACTCCACCTATCTTAACACCCTCAGCTACAAGCCTACCTCCTCCCTCTCAAAGTCAATTTCCACCTCCTCCATCAGCTACAGGCCTACCACCTACTCCTACTCCAAGCCAATATCCTCACGCTCCACATACCTTAACTCCATCAGCTACCGGCCTACCACCACCTCCTCCTCCAAAGTCAAACTTCACATCTAGTCCCAATGTGAATCAGTACTCAATTCATGCCAAATCTCAGCATTCAAGGAGACCTTATATAGCACCCTCTATACAGCCACAGAGAGACTACTTTCAGCCATCCCCTCTCCCTCCTCTACCGGTAGTCCAAGCATTACCTTCTCCTGAATCCTTCAGCCAGCAGACCCCACCCACAACTTACTTAGTTCCAAACCAGTTGTCAGCACCTCCCGTGGTGCCCCCTCCATCAGCACCCACTGCACCATCCATTTCTAACAACCTAGCAAGCCAAGCTGCGACTTTTCTGGTGCCAAATCAATCCTCGTCACCTTCACCATTGTCATCCGTTCCTTTGACACCAGCTGCTACACCTCCAGCCCCTTGCAACGGTGCTGCAACACAAAGTGTTGCCAGTTCACAGTTACCACCACCAAGTGCTCAATTTTCAACAGTCCCATCTCCATCATTAAAACCCTCCCTCCCTCCTGCTCCAAGACAACCTAACTACAACCCATTTTCTGCCCGTACACCTCCCCCACCCCAGGGTTCTCTACAGCAACAGCTTCCGATACAGCCTGTTCCTCTGCCACCTCCTCCTCCATCATTCTATCAACCACAGTCCACTCCACTTCCACCACTTGGGAATAGTGAATCAGTGCCATTGGGCAGTCCTGCTGAATCGTCCACTAGTGATACCCACCCATATTCATCAGCACCCCCTGTAATAGTTGCTTCAGCTCAGTCAGAAGCCCAGGGATACACAAGTGATTTGACTCACACTGTTAATTCTTTGAGATCTGTGCCATATAATTCATCTGTCCCTCCTCCGGGTGCGATTCCTGAAGGTGAGTTCAACAGATATTTTTCTTATTATTGGTTTTTCATCTGAAATTGAACTTGTCTAGCTTTCATTCCAAGTAACATTACAGTTTCAATGTTTTGTTGATGATATTTTCTCTTGTCTTTGAAACTCTCAGTTATGTGATGGAAAACAAGACAATGCATGTACTTCGGCGTACTGAATACTCTCTCTAGAGTATCGATGTGGAAGGTTTGGTTTTCCACTTTTCTGTGCTTTATAAGTCGGTCATTCAGTCATAGTTACTCAAAGATTCCCCTCTGGATTCAATGATTTGTAAAGATCAACATTCCTCATACAATACCAAAAAGTATTTTGAATGTTGAGTGTAGACCTACGTATCTACCTATGTATGCAAGTTCAATGAAAGGTGAAATTCACTTATAACATTTTTGGATCGGTGATACGTTTCCCTATGCTGCTCACAGTTACCGAGAAAGTTCTGGTGCCTAGAAAATCACACAGATGATTTAGCTGATCATGCAGAAAGTCTCACTCTGATTTGAACCTAGGACCTGGTGATGAGTTTCAACCTTCAGTAATGCCTTTGGTTTGACATTGGGTTTTGATGTGCAGACTTACCTTCTTGATCCCAGTACTGCTTAGGACTGATAATTCAAATAAAGATAAAGTGGACTGAAAACCATCATTGTGATCAGAGATAAGATTTTTTACCGTGAGCAATAAAAATTGTGTGTGATGGATTGAATAATGCACGGTGCATGCATTATAATATATGATACTGTGTCATGCATTATAATATATGATGCATTGTAATATATGTCTGTGTTGCTGGAAATTAATATTCTGACCATTAATAATTTTTATACCTGGCCCCTTAAATGAAAAATTTTTGTAATTTAGCTACTATACAAAAAAATGAAAAATTTTAAATGAAAGAAGTCACTTTTTAATTCCACATTATCTTCTTCATTAAAACACAATCTAGGTTTCGACATTGGTCAAACATCAAAACCTAGGCCATGTTTTAATAAAGTTGGTGTGGAATTTCAAAGTTTCTACTTACATTTTAAATGGTATGTGAATTCTATTAAGTTATGCTGGAGATAACACTTTCACCTTTAATCAACTTGTGTTAAATACTTTAAATGTAATTATTAATTATCAGTAGGTTAACTGCTTAGGTTTGAACTTTTACAAAGCTAATTCCAATTAAAAATGAGAATTAATTCTATGAAATGTGTGTTGGCATACTTAATCCTTATCTTTCCCTTATTCCATGCCTCATCTCTCCCTACTTCATTCTTGTTGGCCATTAAAATCCCATCTAAGTAATCAATCTTATAAGAGCTTTAAGTGAAACAGTTAACTTCTTCTGCGGCCTAAATTTTGGACCCTTTTATAAAAACCCACCATACCTAGTACCTCCTCATTTGTTTTCCTTTCAGTCCATTTCACCATCTCCATCCTTCTCCTAACCCACATTTCAAAAGTCTCCAATGTACTTCTATCATCCTGCTTCAGTGACCATGTTTCCATGCCATGCATAACTAAGCTCCATTTCAAAGTTTTAACAAGTCTTTTCTTAACATCCTTACTCAACATCCCTGTCATCAACTCCTTCCTCCTTGTGAAAGCCTCTTTGGGTAGTGCAATTCTTCTCCTTATGTTCCTACTACTTTGACCAAGGTAATCCAGAACACTTCCGAGATTCATAAACTGTTTTACCTGCTCTAGTTTTTGCCCTCCTATTTTAATGTTTAGCCTAGTTTTTTTCTTTCTGGGAAATCGCATAACCTTTGTTTTATTTATATTGATTCTCATCCCATAAATGTCACACTGAATTTCCAATTCACTCATTAATGCTTGCAACCCCTTGGCTGACTGACAAACTGAAGCTTGGTCATCAGCAAACCTGATTTTACGAATTCTGCTCTGACTTTCATTCCTACATCCAGTTCTTCCCATGCCTCTTTAAGCTCTCCACATATGCATTGAACAGCACCGGTGACAATGGAAAACTCTACCTTATACCTTCCTAACACTGGCCATCCAGACTTTTCATTCCCCACTCGTACCTGAGCAGTCTGAGATATGTACAGGTGGCAGATTAGCCTCCAATCTATTCCTATTTTCTCCATTATACTCATTCATTTTTCCCATTTCACTCTATCAAATGCTTTTTCGAAATCTACGAAATAGGCAAATACGTCCTGATTGTATTCTATATTCCTCTCGATTTGTGATCTCATTACTGCAATGGCATCACGTATGCCTATCCTTTTGTTGATAATCCTGAGAATAACTTTAGCTGCGTGGGATATCAAACTTATTATTCTGTAATCCTCACATGATGTAGCCTTTACCTTTTTCAGAATAGGAACTAACACTGATCTCACAAAATCTTCCTGCCAGATTCCTTCCTCATAGATACTACGAATCAGTCCATATAGAGTCTTCTTCCCACATTTTCTCATAAGTAGGGTATGAGAAGATATTTATTTTATAAAATTGGCCATGGGATTTAGTGGTCATGCTTTGAGATCCTGTTGTAGACTTTCCTGATGATAAGTTTGTTTTTGTGTGTACAACTAATGCACATGATTGTGTTTTTGGATGATTAAAAAAATATCCGAGCCAGCAAAAATTTTATGTTAAACTAGCACACTACAATTAGAAGAACTGATGAGATTGGTTGCCAAATTACTCCCACCAACATTGACACTATTAGGGTTAATTTGAATATTTCATGAATTTTGTTGAATGAAAGTTTCAAATTCTGAACAGCAATATATATATTTAAATATTACTGTTACCTAGAATTTTTCCATCTTCTATTTTACATATTATTTCCCAGAAGCCATTTTGTAGAAAATATGTATTTTGGTTTGTTAGATTATGAAGTGTGAATATTATTAACCATCAAATTGTGTTATGCTGTTGAAGTGCTGTTTCATATAAATTTAATTTCGATGACTTTTGTCTTGGAAAAGTTTTCATGATGCTAAAAATTCCTTACTCTTTCAATTTCAATTAACTGTGATGCCATTAAAAAAATACACAATCTTGGATATAATTCTTAAAGAAACTATTGGTAAAAATATGCCAAGTAATGCTCACCTAGATTTAGTAAGCACCTTTACTACATAATAGTGAGCACTAAATCAAATAGAGGGGGAAAATGTGCAGGAGCATAAGTTGAAAATGAAATTAGGTAATTGTTAGATGTTTGAAAACACAATGCTCCTTTTTCTTTCCTTAACATTATTGTGGATATGAAACACTGAGGCAAATATATGAAGACAGTTTTTCATTGGGAAGAAAAGGTATTATTTCTTGGTATGGTATTGAAACCGTTAATCATAGATGAAGAAAATATGTTTTCCTGTTCATTTGGAATGGGAAAAAATCACTCGGCTTGAGTTGAGCAGAGGTGTCCAGAATTTTCACGTCAACTTTAACCCTGGGTCCTGTATAATTAATACATTCCCTTTTAGGCTACCACTATACTCCTGGTTTTATTTGCCTTGCTGTTTTGTTTATGTTTGTACATATCCCTTATGTTGATGCTATAAATTTTGAACAGGTACTACATTGGCAACAAAATGTTTTAGGGCATAATTCTGAATCATGGGAATGACACTAAGATAATTTGGTACGCCCTTCTTCACTGGCATTCAACACTAAAAGTAATATGTTTGCTTCAAATGTGAAATTTAAATCACTAGCATGAACTTGGTTTGATGGTAATACGAGTATATGGTTTCAAAAGTTTATTTTATGTTTCCAGGAGGTCCAAAAAATTATCGACTTGGAAAGCAAAGGCCAAGATACGCTCAAGTGCCTGATCTAGCTGTTTCTCCTTTGGCCATTTCCCCTGTCTATTCCCCAAACTCGTCAGAGAGTCTCTATGGTGCCACACCATCGGCTGCTGAACCTTTCCCTATATATCCACCTGGTTCTCAACAGCTAATCGCATCTGAAGACTACTTTGTGCCCTCTGAAAATTCATTATCAGAACAAGAAGGCATTCCATCTTCATTTTTCAACCTGGTAAGTATTGGCAATATTATTTTGACTTACATATCTAAATAAAGTTGTTTACATGGCAGTTGCCATAAATTAAGACTTATCATACCTATCATTAATGGGATTCTTAATTAGCTATATAAGCAAGGCCCTTAAATTTGTAAAAGAATGATAACAATCTTGGTTTTGTCCAAATTCCCCATTGTATTAATAAACACCAAACGAGGAATTAATTTGACAAAGTAGCGATGTAAATGAGTAATTGTTTTATTAGATATTATATATTATATATATTATACACTGCCTCTGAACGCATATATTTCCATTTGTTGTGCTGAATTTTATTTTGGCATGTGTTAACATTCTAGCCACTGCTTAGCATTTGCGGACTCTCAGCAAATTATTCAATAGGGTTTACAGTTCTATATGAAATGGGATACTTGAAGATGATATGAACTTGCTATTCCACATTTAATGTTGAAAAAATGTCATATACTTAATGGCTGAGGTTTATAAAAATGTTTTGCCATGGAAAAATCTCTTATTATCTTAAACATTTTGAAACAGCCAGAATGGATTAATATAATTATATTTTTAGTTGAATTTGGCTTGCTGGTCTGTGTACAGTAAAATTGTGTATAAGGTTGTAGATTCAAATTGTTTTATTTTTCATTACGAAAAAAATGTACGCAAACAGCAATATTTTCAATGTATAGTGGTGCATATAATAAGAGACAGAATCCAGAGATTTATACTGACAAACATCAGCAGTAAGAATGGTGACAAAAAAGTAACAAATGTCAAAGTAGTAGGTTCTAATTACTTATGTGAAAGATGAGATGGGGCTTGGGTGATGTGGTGAAGGTAATGGGAAAATGGTTAATGAGTGGAAATGACTGGTACCTCTCCATTCCAACACGCTGCTTCTTTATTGTTTCTCCTACTAAAGGTTTCTCAGAGAGCCTAGCCGCCTCTAGAAGTCGTAACAGGGATGTAATCTGTATTTTACAATTAGGGATACAATGAGATTCCCCTATTCCCCTACCCACAGAGCTACCTATCCACAGGGTGGAATGTATTCCAGTTTCTCCCAACAATTCACTTGATTAAATTCTGTGATGGTTGTTGGATTAGAAATGTTTCTCCAATAATAAAACCTTTGTTGATTGGTTAAAGTTATTCCCATTTGTATCCATGGAAACAGAACAAACTATAATAGCTTAACAATATACACACACTTCTAGATGATATTCAGGAATGACATTTTCTGGCTACTTCTCTGTTCATTTTTTTTTTAAATTAATCTTGATCTTAGATCCCCCTCTCTATGGACTACAACTTTGATGTGGTGGCTTGTCTATTCTGATGACCCCTAGAGCTGTGCTAGCAGGAGCAATAATATTTGCTCCTGGTAGAGTCACCCATGCCAGATAGGTCAAAGGGGTAGTCAGCACAACATCTGTTCCTCAGTGAGGCAGCTCCTGAGGCATCTGATTCTTGTGGGGAGGCCATTGAGTGATGGTGTGTCATGTTAAAAACACTGTTGAGGAAAGCAGCAGGGCCCCACGTCAGTTATTTATCCCAAGACTAATACAATTGACACTAAAATGAAAATAAGTCCTGGTAACTACAGGAATTGGCCCCATCGACCATGTGTTGTACTCGGCAGCAGCAAGACTTCCACAGTCATCATCTCGAATAATCCTTGAAAAGCAAAAGTGACAGCAGGAGCACAGAAGACAAAAAATGACTGAATTAATTAGAATAGGAACTTGGAATGTTAGTAAAATATTGAGGACAGGAAAATTTATGAATAAAAAATGAGATATGGAGAGAGGAAATTTAGATGTTTTAGGGTTGTGTGGTTTAGATGGAAGAGTAGTGGGAATTGGGAGTGTTAGTAATTTGAAGTGGAGGGGAAGAAAGTCAGCAACACTTGTTTTAGACTCCACAGAAGGTGTATGTATGCAGGGAAAATATCGGGGGACTTAGGAAAGTATTAATTCGGATAAATTATGGTTAGGCACAGATTTAGCAGCAGTGTGATCAATTCACAAGATTTCCTAGAGCAGATTCAAATTCATAGTCTCTTTCAATCTTTTTTTCCCTGCTGGTAAGGAGCTGTTTTTCCATTAATAAAACCTTAAATGATTTGGTTAAAGTTTCCCCCAGGTTTATCCATGGCTGCACCACCAACTTTTATAGCATTCCAGTTAAACAAAAAGGCATGTTTTAGGAGCTGAAATTTTTATTGACACCCTTTCCTCTTCGAGGGGATTTCCAAGCTCCTAGAGAAAACCCAATGGAAGGTATGGCAGCCGACCATAGATCCCAACTGTAACAGATGGAGAATATTTTTGAGGAAAGAGAATCTGTCAGTGTAGTTGGGAAGTGAATTTAGGAGTAGTGGAATAATAGCAAGTGTTTTAGCAGGTGATACTCAAGGAATTTGAATATCGAGTAAGGATTGGTTTTGGATAGGTTGAGATGATACTCTCCAATGGATTTTTTGTGGTGAAAGTAGTTCAGGGCAGTGAATGATAGAGTTATGAACTTTAAATTTGTTTTAAGCCTGTGATTGGGAAATTACAGATGGGAAATGAAGACAGAATAGTATCAGTGGGCATATTACAAAAATGCAGGACTCTAGTTTTTCTTCACTTTGCCAAAAATTTTAGTTACATTGTCAAGAATTTTGAGATAAAATGGAACTGGCATTAAACATATGGGTTGGTCCTGGTATTGAACCCTCCAAGCAACACAGCAGAATACAGGATCAAATTTTTTCATAGCCTGGCATAGTATTTTGTTGGTTGTATTTATGACATGAAAATGGTGTTTGGGTGAAATGTCATCAAATAATTTCCTAGTAATTATTGCTTGATATACAATATATCTAGTTAAATGGTCTGTTTTTTCATGTTGATGGATTAAGAATTAGTTTTTCAATGTGTGTGATGCCTATGAAAATAGGTTTGGACAGTTATGCATCAGGTTACAACAATTATTGATTTTTTTTTCTGTGTACAACTTTCAGTGAGCCCTCCCTTATAGTTTTGTGCTAAAATGTTGATATAAAATCAATCCCAGTGACTTGGACCTGAATGTCCCACCATTGGCATGGAGGTTGATGTTCTGCATGTCTTAGGAAGGAGAAATATAGTGTGGGAAAGGAAATTCAATTTCATAATGTTAGCTTCATATTCTTGAATTGCTATTGAGCTAAAAGTTCGTGTGAACATGGATTCAATTCTCATCTTGTAGACTTGTGAGTAATTTAAACATGTTCATGGTTTGATTTTTGCAAATTATGTTATTAATGAAAAAATGCACTGTTCAAGTATTCAGTGGCATTGATAGTTAATTCAGGGCTACAATAAATTGGTGTAGTTTAATAAACTCCCATATGGATAGTCACTTGGCAAACACTGGCTATCATAGCACAGAGCATAATCCAATAAGGTGTAAACACTTTTTTGGGATGGCTGTGGGATAACCTTGAGCTAACCATTGCATGGAGTAGACTTTTAAAGGTAGATCTTAGTCAACCAATGGCACATTCAACTGTCACATACTTTCAATTAATGGTAGTTAATACTAGTCTTTTCTCCACCCTTGCTTTTTTTAAAGATCCTTTTAATTCCTTAATAAACTACTTATCTCTAATGTGACACATTTTCCAAGCTGTGGATTGCTTCATTTAATAATTGCTATTGATTACAATAGTACAAAAATATTTCAAATGGCCATCATAAACTTAAAATAATGTACTATATTGAGGCGAGAACAAGGATGATCTCTAAAAACTACAGAATTATGAACAAGCCTAATAAGGTCGGTTTAGTAGGTGATGGTAGAGCTCACCCATGTACTAAGCCCGACGGCGTGTGAATATTCACACATCAGGGTAGGGGGGCCAGTTCCTTTCCCTGTGCCGGTTATGGTTTCCCAGGAAGATCTGGCCAGTTCCTTTCCCTGTGCCGGTTATGGTTACCCAGGAAGACCTGGTACCCGAAAAATCAACTAGCTCAGGTGGAGCTGCAGGTGCCCAGAGTGCCTTGGCCGGGAATCGAACCCGGGACCCTCCGGTCAGTAGTCCAACGCTCTACCCCCTGGACCCACTGCTCATATAATAATTTTACTCAAATTTTCTTGGGAAAAATGTCATGAAGATATGACCTTAAGTTGTCTAAAACCCTCTGCACATCATGTGGTCTGTCCAGAAGGTATCCAACCATGAAATGTTTTGAGAAAAATAGCCTACTTAGAACAATGAGACCTTAGTCCCCTTCGAAGTACATTGTTTATTGAAGTGCATTGTGTTATTATTACACACTTTAATCTATATCCTCTTTTTTACTAAGCATGTTCAGAGTGTACAAATGTACTTATTTTACTTTTGTTTGTGTTTGTTGACTCCTATACCGTGCATGATGTGTATGGCCAGTGGACAATAGAAATATTTTTATTATTGTTCTAGGTTGGCTATTTTTCTCAAAATAGTAGGTGGCTGGATACTCTCTGGACATAACTCATGAGATGGCATGGTAATCCAGTGGGTGTAGTCTAGCTATTGATTAGAGGGTGTGGTGATGCCTTTGGACACCCACAGCTAAACCCAACCTATGCAATTTTATAGGTACCATAGTCAACAAAGGTTCTTTCTTCATGATTGTGTGAATTAAGCATGCTGAAGTCTTTAGTTCCTAGGGACTTTTTCTAAAAGCTAAAAGTCATTTTATTCCAAATTTACTAAGCCTTGCACATTACTCATAAAGTACCTTCTACGTAATGTCAATAAATACTTATAAGGCATAAATACATAAACCTACCCCTGTGACTACTACTACAAATAATGATATTATAGTAAAGGTTGTTGTTGGTATACTTGCCATTTGATTGGTATTTAGCCTTGAGAAATACACCCCACATGTCAAACTGGCATTCAGGATGAAGACTTATGTGATTTTATTATAACTCATACTAACCAGAAACTGGTCACTTCCTGTGGTTACTAATGTTCAAGAGTGGATAGAAAGCAAAGAAAAGCAGTCTCAAAAGCATTAGAGGGGTTAGCAGATCTGAAGACATACTGAAGCACAGAACAGTTCATACTCTGATCAGGATGGCAGTAATCTCTGCTTGGAGATCACATGCAAAAATCATGTTGAAAATCACTGCCCGAAGCAGGGTCTCAGGCCTGTTAAACCAGAAAGGATTTGGGAAAGCCAGAATGATGACCATCACTTTTCCATGGCAGGTAGGGAAAAGTTGAGGGTTAACGTAAACTTTTTTTTCTTATCATGAGGTTTTGGGGCTTTGCACAGCTTGCATCATGAATTGCCTGTTCTAATACCTGAATTGTATTTAAGTATTGTATAGTTATAGCTATTTGGAAAGTATTATTCAATGACACTTCCCTTTCGGGTGTAAACCAACAAAACTTCAAGAATTTCCTTAGATAGACAGGGTATCTAAATTTTTCCATTAGTAATTGGTTCTCTCTTTGAAAATAATGATGAAATTTCCATATTATCTTTAAGTTCATACGAGGCATGTCAAAAAATATCTGACCCAAAATTTTCGCCACACACAGTAGTAATGCCAGGACTGTGTCACTGTGCACAGTGAAAGCTTAATGTGCATACTTGAATTGTTTCTCAAGATTATTATGATTGATTTGATGTGATATCAACCCCTAGTTTCTGATAATTCATTAAACAATCAAATTGAAAGTTAACTTTTTCTGAAGTTGGAATTTGCCACAGCCTTGTATGTTCACATCCTGGTCACATCCTATGGGTGCACTAATTTGTATCTCACTTCTGGAGTTGCTTGTTTTTATTTATTTTTCTTCTGCTTTAAGAAATTTTGCATTAAAAATATTATGTTCATAAGTAGGTGAACCAACTGATTTTGACAGAATCATAAATTACTCTATTTATGGATCTTTAACTTATGTTGCCTTAGTTTTTAGTGTAGCCCAGCCATTAGTGAAGCATAATAGCCTTTCTTTGTTTTATTCTGGCTGACATAAAGGAAAAATAAGAGAAATTCCCTTAACTGTCTCTTCATTTGATGCATGGTTAGCTCTTCACAGTCATATTATTTTCCCATCTATCATTATAACTAGAAAACATGGGTTAATCTCAATGGAAGGGTATACAGTAGCTGTGCAACTTCCATGATTTGATTAAATTTTGAATCAGGTGAATAATTTTATTAAATTCAAAGTTGATTTTAAGTTTTAAAAGTTTAGTTCAGTAATTGTAAATACATGTCACTAAAAAAGAGCAATTCATCTTTAAAGGAAATATATCCATAGCCTAAATACATCTAGAAAAATCATTGTAATAGGCTCATCTGATTTGATCCAGTTAAAGTTTTGATCTTGAGTAATATTGCTAGTAAGTTTGGGGATGTGTTTGATTGTGCAACCAATTTACTCATTTTTTTATTCATAGAAAATAAATGTGTACTTTTAACTGTAAAAATTAATTCTACTATTTTTACTCACCAATTTTCAACTTTTAAATTATTCTCAAGTTCAACATTTTGTCTCTGCTCTGTATGAGTTTCCCTATTATTCAGAATGTGATTCTGTTTAGAATTCTCCACATTCCCTTCCATGGTGCATAAATGTTCTTATGTATTAATTCTATTATTATTTTTATTGATATACTATTGTTAAAGGTAGGTTTTGCATGGGTACAGACTACATTAATGCAATCTGCATACTACCATTTGTATATTTGCCACTGCTAACAATACAAAACCTGACATCTGACACTAAAATAAACATTAACTCAATATGCCAACATAAAATTTAATGCCAATGTTGTGTACTACACTAGAACAAGATTGGTTTAGAGTCTGAGGTAAAACTGTCAAAAGTAATGAGAATAATCAAGCAAATGAATTTATATTCATTTAGGCTACTAATTGACTTTAATGTAACAACTTATTCTTAGACTATGCTTATTGTCAATACAGACTTATTTTTCTGGGGGTAACTTGGTTTGATTTGTGTTCTGGCTTTAATCGTCTATTCATAACTATTTTCTTGGATTGTGTTCTATGATAAACCATGGTCATGGAGAGAAGCCTTGAACAATGAGAGTATTCTTTAAGTTCTAATGTGTAGGCAGAGACTGCTTGCTAAGTCTTTGTTCCTCCATTTCATATTGTTTTTAAGTGTTGCTTGCATGTATTATTACCATGGTTAACTGGAAAATTGGAATAAAATCAAATGTATATGTTTCATGTTGTTAAGATACCTATTTTTCCCAAACTCTTAAAGGGTATGAAGAAAGTTAGAATATAAGTAATGGATGTATTTGCTAGTGGTGATTAGTAGGGGAAAATTCCCCCTGAGCTATTTTATTAATTTTAAGGATTTTCCTTCTTGGTGCTAAATATAGTTTTGCATGCATTGTTGCTTAATAGTTTCTAGTTTCTCATATTTTTGTGCATGTCTAAGTGTGGTTACGGGCCAGTAATATTTATATAGTACAGAAATCATTAAATTCTTGGTGTTCAATGCATCATTTACTTAAAATGTGTAGTGATACCTTATTTGTCTAACATTTTAAGTGTTGCTACTCCTCCATTAAATTCATTTTTGAGTATTATCATTATAAATGCAAGTTATTATTTAATAAAATGTGTTATTCATGGCATTTGTTTAATTTGTAATTAATTCATGATAGAACTTCTAAACTCAGGATATATTAGATACATATGGTAGTATATCATTGGCCAGTTGGCAGTAATTAATAATGCCATTATTTTATGAACATCTAAAAAATATTATTATTCATTAAAGGTGCTGAAGATCCATGTATATTCATTTAAGAAATTTTCATGTTTGTAGATGTCTTGCACTTGTATAACAATAGAGTTGAAAGCGTCAGAAAAATATTACAGATTGCCTCAATCAAATTATTATTTTAAAAGTGAATAATAAAAATGTTTTTAAAAATTGACTCAAATATATACCATTCATACTCCAATCAATTAGGATCATAATTTGGATGGTAACGTTGGTTCAGTATTTGAGAGTAGAATTCCCATTGCAGTTAGCCCCAAAGCAAGTAACGCAAATTGGTACTTAAGCTATGCACTATAAAACCCAAGAAATAATAGTTTTAGCGACAACATACCAAGAAAGTTTTACCAAGTTGAATTATACCTAATTATCTGTAACGGACACTGTATTTCACCCATTTTTAGGAGTCTAATTATACAAGTATAGCGTGATGTCACCTTATCCATATCCATTGACCTTTTATAAAACAGTTTCTGGCGTAACTCGGTGGAAAATCTTCATACTGACGATTTTATAAATCAAACCACTTTACTTTTCCACATAAACTTTTTAATTTTCACGACCCAGATTTCGTTATAGCATAACATCATCAGGTTATAACGAAACCTGGGTCGTGAAAATTAAAAAGTTTATGTGGAAAAGTAAAGTTGTTTGATTTATAAAATCGTCTATTGACCTTGTCGGCGTATTCAAACAGTAATATGAAAATTTAAATAATAATGTACCATTTTCAAGTGTGTAATTAATTTCTGTCAATATATCTCTTGTTTATTGATTATAAAATGTAATGAGTTATTTGAAACGTGGAAACCTTTTGCATTGTTTCAAATTATCTAATGAAATATTATTTCCATGAAACTACTAAACGATTAGTTATTTATAATTTTCATTCTCTCTCATTTTTGTTAATTTGTTCTTTTCTTCTTTATTTAAAGGCTACTCAGCCAGGCAGTGCTGCGGCTGCGGCCTCAGGGGGCAGCAACTCATATCGCCCTGTTTATTGCCACTGGTTCTTCAAGAAGGAAGTGGAGACAAAAGTGCTATGGAAACCATTTAGTCTTGTGGACTCCCTGGCTCTTGAGAGTTCTTTTAATGCTAGTGAGTATATGTTTAGGTGATTTAACTTATTCCAAATGAATAGTCAAGGAATGGCTGATTTGAATCCCATCTCAGGAATGGTTAGCCTCAAGTAATCAAAATATCAGTCATTGTGACATGGCTCATACATTTATTCAAATAAATGCCAACCTATATTAAAATGGGCCATAAACTAATTCTTATGATTTTTATCCATCATGGACTCTAATGTAGTTTAAAGACAAAGATTGATTAATGATCAAAGTTGACAAAGATCACTCTTTATTTATTCTAGAATACAATAGATTGACAACTTGGTCTCTTGGTCTTCCTTGTGGAATGTCCCCTACCATTTTCATTTCTTTTAAATTCCAAACTAATGCATTTTCGCCCAAGGTGTGTCAAAACTCTGTAGTTCTTTTTTTGCTGCAGATTTCTTTGTATGTCCTTCCCTATTCTGCTTGTCTATACATATTCTCATTCCTTGCTTTTCATTTAATATTCTAGTTGATTTTGTGTGCTAATTATTAGTCGTAATCTACTGGTTAAGGTAGGCATTTGATGGACACAAGCTACCAAATGGTACTGTGACACTTTCCTAGACTCTCCTAACAAAATACAGCCTAGCATCTACAGCAAGCCCCTCTTCATCTCCATACATTTCCTTTCTCCCTTTATTCTGTCCTACATCCCCATCCTATTCCTGCCCCTTTCTCGTTTGCATGACATTCTCCACTCTATCACAGTCTTTAACATCTCACTGCTAATTAAGGGGATCAGGATGGTAGTGGTGGCTAACATACTGGCTTCCCACCCTGAGGGCCCAGGTTCCAATCCCAGTGGCATCCAATATTTTTCAGTGGTAACCCGATCCCTACTTGAGGTGCTGTGTGGAGAGCACTTTGAGTGAGTACATCATCCGTCAGATGGGATGTTAAGCTGCGGACCCCTTGATGCCTTTTGTTAAGAGTAGACTAATGCCATGCCAGGTATCTTTCCTCCCTTCATCCTTTCCCATCCCTCCCCTATGGATGGCCTGGAAATGACCTCAGCTATTGGTCGCCTCCCCTAAATACTACTACTGATAATCAATATGCTTGATATCCAATTTTCCTATCTCATAATGACAACTCCTAACAATCCCTCTCCTCCCTCACTGTACCCAACATCACTTCAATTGTTTACCTTTCAGTCCATTTCACCTCCTACATTCTTCTCCACACTTACATTTCAAAAGCCTCCATTCTATGTCTATCATCCTGCTTCAATGACCATGTTTCCATGCCGTACATAACTATGCTCCGTGTCAAAGTGTTAACGTGCCTTTTCTGAACATCCTTATTCGAAGTAATCTACTCTCTCCTCCTTTTTTAAGCTTCTTTGCCTACTGCAATTCTTATCCTTAAGTCCCTACTACTTTGACCATTTTGGTCCAAAAACACTTCCAAGAAATGTTCTGCTCTAGATTATGAACTCCTATTTTAATATTTACTTAACTATCCTCAAATTGGAAAACTGCATAACATTTGTTTTATTTAATTTTATTCTCATCCCATATCTGTTGTACTGACTTTTCAATGCACTCCGCATATTTCCAACGCCTTGGATGACTGATAAACTAAAGCTAAACTAACTAAAGCTTGGCCATCTGATGTGTGCTAATACAATGACCATTTATTACCCTCTCTGACTTTTTCCCTGCATTTGTGCATCTGCTGTAATGAAGCTCCAAGTGGTTGCCTTTACCTTAAGAGGGTAACAAAATCGAATTGAGCAATATTGATACAAAGTATAAAATACCTCAAATTATTGTAAGATTATGCTAATAGATTATCAACTCAGCATGTTTAAAATCATTTTGGGCATATTGTTTTATTTGGTTCACAACTGATTTTATGCATGATTATCGTGTGTATATTTAAATATGCACTGTTACAATGTCCCTTAAGTAAGTCTTACTTCAGGTTTGTCCACATGGTAATATAAAAAAAAAATATATTTTTGTATGTGAAGAATGGTATTGTTTTACTAGGGATAAAAACTTAGTTTGTGATTTCCTTCAATGCTACACTGTAACTCTCTCAAGTATTGGTTTATCTTTTAGGAATTACTGTGACCATTGACAAAAGTTGATGTCACTCAGTTTGTGAAGATAATGATTAACAATAGTCCACCTGTCTACGAAGGTTATTTATTGATATGAGAAGTAAGCACTGCTACAATTGTCTTGACGTGTCAATAAATATGTTAATGTTCTAATACATGAAATATATTTTTTAAATCTGGAAAATGTTGTACATTAATTGGAAAAAATATCAGGAAATAAATAGTAGAAAAGGAATAATCACCCTCTATGGACAATTTAGTGAACTCCCTAACCAGTATTTAGTATAATGATGTGCCTACATCCTCTCTAATTTTAGTTTGTTTCAAGAAAATAACTTATGGCAACAATTAACTAAACTAAATTATATTAACAATAACTGAATGGCAACATTTGAAATTAATCATAGCTTTTTCTCTCTCATATTCAAGGCAGCAGCAGGAGACATATCAGAGTGATAGTAACTTTCTTTAATCTTCATAAAATTCATCTTTTCAGGTGAAACAAATGATACCACAATTGTTCCTACTGATGGAGGGCGATATGATGTCCATGTGTCACAGAGACAAAGAAATGCTGTGTTCTGGGAAGAGAAGAATCCAACTGAGGTTAGGCGGTGCTCTTGGTTCTACAAGGGCCCCCTCGACAGCAGATATACCCCTTATGAGGAAGAATTTGCTGCCAAGCTAGAGGTCTGCATCTCAATTATAATTACCTCTCTACATAATTAATTTCCCTTACTGTGAATAAGTTCATGGCCTTAATTCTTTTAAATTTCAAATACCACCCTCTTCACTTTCCTTCTATTTTACCAATTGCCCTCGACTTTACAAGCTTTAGCTTTTTATTTTTTTATAGTATGGGCAGTCTGATCTGCCGGTATACAAAGTGTGATCAATAAATAACCAGAATTTTGAACGTTATCCACATTTTTTATACATTCATTTGTTATTCATATTATCCCCTTCAGAGCAATTCTCATGAGAAATAAAGCACTTGTGCACACATATGTGGAATGCACTTCTTGGCATAAGCTTCAAGGTCGCTCTGCGATTCTGTCTCTATTGTCATTAAATGTTTGCCTTTCAATGCCTATATAATCTTTAGGAATGCAGGAAATTGCATCACTTGAGTAAGGTGGCTGTGAGAGTGTGACAATCTTGGTCTTTACCAAATATTAACGCTCCAGAAGTGGTGTGAATGCCAGTGCATTTTTTTGTGTTGCAAAATCCACAAATTGTTTGTTTTTCTGAATTTCTGATTTTTTTTTGGGAGAGATTAATGCAAATTATGCCAAACTTGGAAATTTACTTTTCACCGCTTAGTTACTTTTCCACAGCCTTATGGGTCATGCAGTTCAAAAAAACAAACTCAATTGAACAGAAATTGAATAGCAAAATTTTAAACAATTCCATTATGTTTTGGTCACATCTTGTAATGTGGTTCCTGAATAATTTCCTCTGTTTCATATAGAAACTCAGTAGTCCTGCAGGTACATATTTTTCCAAGAGCCTTCACTTTACCTGCCCTCTGCATGTTTGGAAGGACTCCAACCCTGGAACCAATCCATAGTCCATGATTCTATCTCATTTTTACAGTCGTCTTATATGAATTCATTTTATTTCGATACTAAGGTTCAGAATGATCTCCATGCCCTGCCTCACATTTTGCTACTGAGAACAGATTATTATATGATCACAGGGTAAAAATATTCACAAAAATAAATAACTATTGTAATACCTGCACTACACATTCTATAAATCCACATACTTCCTCCTTTCCTTTGTTCCATTTTATTTATTTATTTGATGATATTTGTTGCAATTAGGCCATTATCCTGGTGGCCACGGTTAAGTCTGGTCAGCTGTCACTCATGACATCTACATCTATATAATACATAATCTTACAATACCTAATAATAATATCTTAAATGACATGGACATACATGCATCACAAGAAGAACAGATAGACAAAAGCTCTTGTATACAATGATACTTAAAGGATTACCAACTACATTATTACATTTACCATCACCCATGGGCTAGGTTTACACCATTCGAGAGCATACCACATATCGTCCTTCGCCACACTCCATCCATAATCAGGTACTCTTCAATTTCATATATCATTCAAAATTGCATCCCGTAAACACTTCATTCTCTCTTGAAATACAACTTGTAATGCCGTTCACGTAACATACAAACAATATTTTAACAGATACACAAGTATAAAAATCACTGAGCAATGGTTTATCACCCAGTGGCTGCTTTACACATTTAACATTTAGGTTTAACATGTTTATATTTGCTTACCATCTCATCCAGCATTTTATGCACTACCACAATATTCAAGCATTTCACTGCCACTCAATGTGCCTTGTGTATAAAGACATAAATCGGTCTACATTTTATGGAGTGAACATTAGACCTTGTGTCCTGACATTTGTTAATGCACATCCATTAACAGTAAGTGCAGTTGTAGATATATGTGATCCAAGTGAAAGAAACTCCACATTTTGTTATAAATCATAAACTACTCCCTGTCACAGTATGTATTTATGATGAAGCACCAGTGTACAACTCTACATGCTTCATAGGTATAGGGAAGATCATTATTAAGTGTGATGGCTATTCTCAATATTTTCTTTCAAGATGTCTTGGTGCACTTAAATAATTGTGTGCCCTTGAGTTAAAAAGTTAACTGAGACATTCATACAGTTTTATTTCCACTTAAATTATCAAATGTGTGATGGATTATATTCTTTAGAAGTATTTGCAATGAATTGTTTGGTTACTCTTGGTCATTCTTCAATTTCACATCCTATTACTCATTTTCTTTTATTTTAGGAGGAGTACAAAATTTGCATGGAAGCAAATAAATGGAATAGAAAAATAGAGCACAATGGAGAGACTGTGATTCTGCACGGGCCTGTTGTAATGGTACATTACTCACCAACAGGATCATCAGATCAGCTGAGTGTTCCTGCTGTAAGTGGACTTCATTTAATCTGTCATAATTTGTATATATATTTTATGCTCAAAATTCCATGACCATAGTTCATTTTCAGATGGATATAGTACATATGTTAATGTCTAAGTTGGAACCATATGTTAGAAAGAATTTTAAAAGTCATTGGCCTGTTTTTTCATCAAGATTATTATTTTCAAAAAGTATATAATTGTATTCATAATACAGTTATTAGCATTTGTAAGACAAATGTTTTTAGACTATAAAATCTTGTCCTTTGCAAAATGGCTTTCACGAAGATAAGAGTGAGTTTTTCTTTAAAGGAACCATAAATGATTACATATCAAGTTTTCATGACCATTATGTTGAGATTATATATGTCCACCCCCTATGTATTCTTCAAACATGAATCATTATCCCTGATGAGAAGTAATAATTTTGTTCCAACACATTATCTGGTTTAAATTAAGTTATTTTTTTAGTGCTGCAATTAAAAACGGATGTGGTCTTCAGATTTGACTATAAGCAAGAAAAGCATTGGAAAAAATAATCATTATGTTTTATTTAATATTCCTGAGATTTCAAAACAAAATAACATTACATCAGTATCAATGATTTTTGCTAAAAAGTAATGACTGCATTTTATTACTTTTCACTAATTTTCAAAAGATCAGATTTACAAATTTGATCTGCACTTCATTTTGCTCACAAGCTGGAAGCATTGATTTCATTTTTGTTACACCTATAAGTGACACAAAGTTTGATTATTACTTAAGCTGCCCTGTACTTAAATGGAAGTTCATAATTGATAGAAAATGCCATTACATCTAGTCATGTGAGATTTAGATTTCTTTTGATGTCTTTGTCCACGGAACATGGTAAACAATCAAATGAACATGGATTTTGCTTATTTTTCTATGATAATATTCTCTTCAGGATACATCTCCTGTAAAGCCAAGAGTAGTGAAAAGAGGAGTGGAAGAATTTGAAATTGAAGAAGGGGAACCTGCTAAAGTAGATCACTTATTATTCCTTGTCCATGGCATTGGGTCAGTATGTGACCTCAAGTTCAGAGATGTTGTTGAAACAGGTAAGCAGCAGCATGACTAACTGATGATAATTATTCTAATGACACACTGGCAGCCTGAGGTCTGTTCTAAGATGCCTTTTTTTAAAATCTTTTACCAGCATATTTATAAATCTATTTTCATCTATTGTATCTGTACGTAACTTGTCTCTTTGATGCTGTGAAGCTCCTAATTGTCATTTATTAAACTCATAAAGACTCCTGCTAGAGTATACCCCCTGATATTTTATATTTATGCTAGCAAATCCTTTATTAAAAATTGTTTACTCTTCAATTTTTTATATAGAACATTTAAAAAGAGTGTAATTAATACAGTTTTGCAGCAATTCCATAATTACGAGGATAGGCTTAAAATTAATGCACACATGCTTGTGGACCGCAAACAAAAACAAATAGCAAGATCAGGCAAAAAGTACATTTAAGTACAATTATTAAGTTTCAAAATCAATATATTTACTTTTTAATATGCGTACATAGTCGCTGTTAAGGCTAACACATTCTCCCAACGTGTAACAAGTTTTTTCATTCCATCATTGAAAAACTCTTCCGACTTTTCTCAAATCCAGGACTTGGCAATTGCCTTCACGTCATCGTCTGAGGTGTAATGATTACCCTTGGGCTATCTCTTGAGTTTGGGAAAAAAATCTGAGGAATAAGGAGGGTGTGGAATCGGTTCTAATTTCAGGTTTTCATAGAACCTCTCCAGTTGCACGCGAGATGTGTGGACGAGCGTTGTCATGTTGAAAGTTTATTGGTGCCAGGCTGCCTTTAACACTACAAACTTGACGTCGGAGGTGTTTTAGAGTCTGTATATACTGAGAAGAATTTACTTTTGCCCTTTGTTCAGGAAAATTAGTCGCATAAACATGGTGAGCATCCCAAAGCAGTCAATAGGAAGTTTCATCAACAATTATGGTTTTTCCAACCTTGCAACCATGAAATTTTACTACCCATCGATTTACAGTAGACCTGCTGACAGCATCTTCACCATACACAGCCTTTGAATGACGATGAATCTCAGTAGGAGTCACTTTTTCAGCAGTTTAAAATTGGACACCAGCAAGTTGTTTAACTTGCATTGACATTGCACTAGAACTGGTCTCCATACTTCTGCTCCTCAAAATACACTGGATGAATGAAATGACCTCAAACCTGCACATGCATGTTGAGGGGAAATGTTACTTCCACATGCCACCAGGAGTGCTTCTGAAGGTCATTTTGTTTGTGGTTTACAAGCATGTGTGCATTAGTTTTCAGCGTACCCTTGTAGTTCTCAACAGGATGTACATAATTCTGTATAACTGTAGAGCTTTTAATGCTCACTTAGCACACTGTCTACATTAATTCTAGCTAGCTAAATCCATTCCACAGCCATGCTTAACATTGCTTCAGCATATATTTTTATAATTACTGGTGATAACAGGAAACCTTGTCTTGTTCCCCTGCCTATCACTGTCAGCATATAGCAAGCAACAGATAGAATAGTAATAGTAGCTGTAAAAGCAGAACCAACGAACTTGGTCATTTATGTGCCACCAAGCAATCTTAAGGAAGAAGTCAATTGGGTATACTTCCAGTTAAAGGACATGATCATGTGTGTTCCTGCAGGAAAATATTTGAGAGTGATTGGGGATTGGAATGTGATGGTAGGTGAAGGAAGAGATGGTGATTAGGTGGGGGACTATGGTTAAGGTAGGAGGAATGACCGTGGGGAGGATGCAATTGAATTCTACCGGAAGCAGGGGTTAGTCATCACTAACACTTGGTTTTGACATCACAAAAGAGGAGTAGATATACATGGAAAATGCCAGGTGACTCAGAAAGGTATTAGTTAAATTATGTCATGGTTAGGCACAGATTTAGGAACAGTAATCAATTTGCACAGCTTCCCTGGAGCAGATGCGGTCTCTGACCACAATTTAGTTGTTATGAAGTGTAGCATCAGTTTCAAAAAGACAAGGCAGGGGCAGTGTGTTAGGAAATGGAATTTAGAAGCATTAAATGGATTAACAAGGAAGGAGTATCAGCAGGCTGTAGAGAAAATGATGGATGACAGTAAAGAGCTGAGTACTATCGAAGAAAAATGGGAATGTATCAAGACAGTGATTTCGAAAGCCGCAAAAGACACTATAGGAACCGTTAACAGGAAAAGGATAAGGAAACCATGGGTCACGAATGAGATGATTGCAAAGATGGATGAGAGAAGAAGATGGAAGAATGTAAACACAGAGTCAGGCAAAATGAAGTACAAAGACTCAAATAATCAATTGAGACAGGTAACAAATAAAGCAAAAGAAGAATGGTGGAAAACGCAATGCGAGGAGATGGAAAGTTTGCAAAGGATGAAATTGGTGTGCTATACAAGAATGTTAAAGTACTATCGGGAAATAAGAAGAGAAAATCTGTGTTAACAGGTAAAGGTAAGTTGGGAAAGATAATAGTTATAGCAGAAAAGATCCAAGAGAGATAGAAGGAATATATAGAAGAACTGTATGGTAAAGACCTGTGACCAGGAAGCTTGGATATAGAAAGAGAGTATGACGTAGATGAAGATAGCTTAGGCCAAGACAAACTCAACGATGAGATAGAAAGAACATTTAAGGATATGAAGTCAAATAGGGCCATGGGTATTGACCACATTCCTGCAGAACTACTAGAAGGTTTAGGAAAATGTGAGAGGAAGAGACTATATGGACTGATTTGTTGCATCCATGAGGAAGGAATCTGGCCAGAAGACTTAGTGAGATCATGATATGTTTTGATAAATTTAATATCAAAGGAGCATCTACTTTTTATAAAGACATTTCATTAAAGTTCATGCCATTACCTGAGGAAACCTATGCTCTAGAAATGTTATTACAGATGTAAGAACAAATTGCAAATGACCTGAAGTTATTGGTGCTGTGGTATGCTAATCCAACTGTTTAAAATTGTTCACTACTTGCACAATATGGTTTTCAGTGTACAATTATCAGTCCTTATTCACATAATTATAGATATAATTTGAAAGGCTATATTTTATTTTTAAAACTTCTCTTTTTTCTCGTAGTGGATGACTTCCGAAGTTTAGCACTGCAGCTGACTAGGTCACACTTTTCCATGAATGTGGAGACAAACCAAGTCAACAGAGTTGAAGTTCTTCCTGTTTCTTGGCATTGGAAACTTCATGGGGAGGACACTGGCATTGACCGGAAGCTAAATTCAATAACGCTGAAGTCCATCCCACGCTTAAGAAATTTCACCAATGATACCCTCCTGGATATCCTTTTCTATACTTCTCCTGTCTATTGCCAGGTACAAAAGCTTACCATCTTCATGTGTATGTCCAAGTTATTTTTATTTACCCATTCAAAAAAGGATGCTCAGGTAGATGATGTCTAATTAGGAGCTGTACAAACTAGAAGTGCTTTACCAGGTTAGCAGAAAGCTGGCATTCTTAACAAAATGCCAATACTTCATGATACATAGTTTTATTACAGCAGATGACTATTTGAGAAGAAAAAATTGTTAACAGCTGCCTTAACCAAAAAGATAGATAATTCTACTTTTTCATGAGAAATAAAAGTGTCATCTCCAAAAAGTATGTTCCCATTAAGTATAAGATCATAATTGTTACTGTTAACTCAAATGAAATCAGATTTAGTGCCAATACTGAGCCCTGTGATGCTCCTACTTTGACTGGGTTCAGTTGACTAGAAGCATAATTAATATTTATATATTGTTATGAGTTTGATCAGTGCATTTCAAAATATCATAAAGAGAGTCTCCAGACCCCAATTAAAGTAATTTAAAAGTTAATATTTGGTGAAAAATGGTATTAAATGGTTGTTTCAAACTATTAGAATGGCCAAACCCAAGGTACCTTCTTCAGCGGATAGCAGAACCATATTGATATCTATAGAAAAACCTTTTTCTTTCGTTGAATGCTGACAATCTAATTGAAGTAGTTTTTGTCAACACTAAAGAAGGGAGATAGATACAGATAAGCATTGAACCCTTAATATTTTTTCAATCATAAGAATTTTGTGTGAAAAACTTTGCTGTTATGTGAAAATTTGTAAATTATGTATAATATTGAACTGCTCTGTCCAATATTTCCTTTTTGAGTTGTCATATTTCATTTTCATTGAGTTAAAGCAAACTTCTTCATAATATTCCTTAACCTACTGCAGTTTTAGCCTCAAATTAAACATTACATATGTGGAAAATCCTTATAGTGTTTAGCGTATTATAATTGTTCATAATATTGTATTTAAAAATCTCTAGTGCTATCCACATGACATGATTATAGTTTAAACGAGTCAATAAGATTGAATTTTGATGTAGTACATACTTATCCCAGATGTATTTACTTTTTTTTTTAATGCAGACAATAATGGACACCGTTGGGAATGAAATGAATCGAATGTACGAGATGTTCCTGAAAAGGAATCCTGATTTCCAAGGAAGCGTGTCGGTTGGAGGTCACAGCCTTGGCTCCTTGATTCTTTTTGATCTTCTGTATCATCAGAAGGTTCCGAAAAATCTACGATCATCCCCCTCAATTATAATGACTGGACCTGGGGCACCAACACCAGATACCTCCCCAGACAAAGGAAAAGTAAGGATTACACGCTAATTGTTTTTTGGAAGATATTTTTGCTGTGAGTGCTTATGTACTCATTGGGTGATTGAGGTATAAGTTGGCTGCAGAAAACTTGTGTATCATGCTGTGATGCAGCCATGATTTCAAATAGCTGCTCCTGAAAAAAGCCCAGTGGGAAGTCTGTCCTCTCCCTCCATCCTCCCTGTCCAGCCTAGTGGCCAGCCCTTCCTATTCGTCACCTCTCTGCCATATGCCTATACTCCTACACCCTACTATAATCTTACTACTACTATTATTATTAGGTAATCTACCGGTTAAGGTAGGTTTTTGGATGGGCACAACTGCCAAATAAACATTTTGTAACTCCAAACAAAACCCAATCCTGCAACCTACTCTACATCAGGTCCCTCTTCATCTCTGTGTACTTCTTTCCTCCCTTCATCCCGTCCAACATCCCTATCCTGTTCCTGCCCTTACCTCGCTTGCCCAACATTCTCCCCTCTATTACCTTCTTCAACATTCCACTACCGCTCAATACGCCTTTCATCCATTTTTCCTGCCTCCATAGGATTTCTCTCAACAAATCCCTCTCCTCACCCACCATCTCTAGTACTTCCTCATTTGTACTACTACTATACAACCTATGATATAAGTCTATGTAAAATTCTGTGAACATGTAATACTTGTGATTATCTGAAAATGCTACTGTGTTGTAGAAACTATTTCCGTAGCTTCCTGGTAATTCATTTAATATGTCAAATGTTTAAGGCTCAATTATTTTTTAATTTTTCAATCAGATGGGTGCTCAAAAGTAAAAGTTACAAAAAAACTGAAGAAATCATTTTAAGCTGCCATGTGCTTGTGGTTGTTGATCAATGTGACCAATACTAGTGTATAATTAAAAAATAATTTCAAAAATAAATTGAGAGGATGCTTGAGAAGCAGAAGTTTTGTTTTCACCAATTGGCCCCCACTCATTGCTTTATTCAAATTTGTGGAGAGTGGTTTTTAGTTGCATACGTTCTCAAACAGGAGAGAGAAGGAATCCAGCATCAAGAATTACAATTCCTTCTTTTCAACACCAGGTCCCTGCGAGCCAAGTGGCAGCAGATGGTCAAGATGCCATGGAAGAAGATGATGTGGTCAACGATGAAGCCATGGCACTGGCATTTTCAAGGTCTTCCTCCAATTTAAGTCGTCGAGCTTCACGGGTCAATTACATGATGGGAACAGCTGGAACTGGTCAGCCCCACATAAGCTACCCCCAACTCAACTTCAGGCCAGAGAACTTCTTTGCTCTTGGTTCTCCGATTGGTAAATAAGAATACATGTATTCTTACTAGCATGTTAAATATGAGCATGGAAAGCTAGAAAGCAATTAGATAATGAGTGATCAGTGAAAGTAACTGCTTGGTTCAGGATTTCTATGTGTTGAAATGGAGATGTATGCTTAATTAAATGGAGACAATGTAAATGAAATTCTATGCGGCATGTATCAATCTGAGATGATCCTGAAAAATTCTGCCCTTATCTATTTTTTGCCAAAATAAATAAGAAATGTTATAGTAACATTCGGCATGGATATAAATAAATCATAATTGATTCCTTTTGGGTATTTCCCACTGTAAATTCTTTAACAGTGGTTGCCGAGGGGATGCTTTTTAAATAGTGCTGAAGAGTTGGAATTTGTACAATATCTTACAATATCAAATCAATAACAAAATTCAATGATAAAAATAAGTGTTTACTGAATTTACTTTCTGTTGACATTTCTATCTAGTTTTTATGACCATTATTTCTCATATAATTTTTCAAAAGAAATTAAGTGTGCTCACTATTAAAATGAAATTTATATACGATTGTTATGGAATGTGGATAATGGGAAGTCAAACTTTGTGCTCAAGGTGTGCAAAAAGTAGTCCATTATCTGCAGAGTCAAAACATTTAATAATGTGCTAATTTTGAAAGTCATTCGACATCTGGTTCTGGAAATAACTGAGCACTATAGGAAAATATTTGAGTTTTAGGTTTATTTGTTAAAACGTGATGGAATTATATTAATTAGTGTGTGAAACAAATTAAACCCCATGATTTTCCTTTGGGAGATAGTAAAGATTTTTACTGAACTATTTTTTGAGTGAAAAGTACAAACATTTTCTGCATCAACTTGATAGGTTTTTTAATGTTGAAAGTCATGATAGATATGGGAAAAGGTTGATGAGGAAAGAAGTGTATGGCATGAAAGCAGGTAGAAAGTATAAAGAACTGAAGAAGGAAATAATATAGGGAAAACAAGAGAAAATCTACAAGATATCTACCACACAATAATTGTTTGGGTCAGTCAAAAGTCAACCTCTGAGAGGTTGATTACTCATTACCATTTGTGGTGATAATGGTCTCAAAAATATATATTCCAGAAATAAATCTATTTGATTTTCCTATTCTAGGACCATCAAAAACCTAAATTTAAAAGATATGTAACCTTGAATGAATAATATAACCCAATTTGGTTGAGTCCTATCATTTACCCTTGGATGGCATCTCTTGTTAGTTATGCTGCATAATTTCAGATATTTCAGCAATAAGCTAGGCATAATTCATTTGGAAATATTAGTGACAAGTTCATGATATCAAAGTATGTGCATGAATGACTGGCTTTGAAAGAACTAAATCTCGTAAAGCTATGTAAAATGAAGTCACATGTACAATAGGCCATCCTGAATGAGTGCCAAGAATGCAGAAGGATTCTTTGCTCGTGGAACTTTCACAATTACCAAATTCTCATTAGATTGAATTCAAGCCTTCTCCTGACTCATAAATATTTACTTATTGTTAGTACATGACTGTGGTAAACACCAACATTTCCATTTGGAGATAAGGTTCTCTTTCTATCATTTTGATTCTCTTTCCGAGTTCAGTCATGATAATGTTAATTCCACTCTCCACTGTGTATTCCACTTTCAATTAAACAAAAATAATTTTTAAAATCTTTTGCATATTTTATGAGAAAACTCACTGATGTCTATTTTCAAATTGTCACCACTATTTCTGATGCATTATATTTGTAAAATACAGCATACAGATCATACTAGCAACATATGCATATTTTGCCTGTCTGTACAAGGTGTCCAAACGTGTTTACTATTTAGGCACATATGTTTAGTGTATTTAGTAATTATGTTATTTTACAGGCATGTTTGTAACCGTGAGAGGGATCGAGTCCTTGGGTGACAATTTCCATCTGCCCACCTGCCCTGGTTTCTTCAACATTTTTCATCCATTTGATCCTGTGGCCTATAGAATTGAAAGTCTGATTGACCCAGAGCTTGCTCCTACACTGAAACCTGTTACGATTCCTCACCATAAGGGTCGGAAGCGTATGCATTTGGGTAAGTTTATATAAATTATTCCTCTGTATTCACTCATGAAGAGAAAGTGAAATACAATTGCCAAATAATTCCATTCAAACTGTTGAATTTAAAAAAAAATCTAATAATGTCTACGCACATAAAATGCTTGGTGCTAAGAGTGATTCATTTTCTTGAGCATGCATGGCCTGACTACTATTTAACCTTTGAATAATTGTGAGTGGATGGGGAATAATGCAATTATTAGGGTTTTTAGGCAAATACTCCTATTTCATTCAGGTACATAGTGATGCCTATAGAGTGAAGCCTCCCATATCATTCTTCATTTGGTGAGCACTCCTCTTATTGGGCATTTTTGGCGGAAACAATTGTAATTTTTGTATGTTCAATGTATTTAATATTCATATTCAAAGAGCAACCTTCAAGTTAATCAATGACCACTGTTTTGACCTGAATTCTTTTTATTTGGTGACTGAAAAAGGGTGTTAATATATTTCCAAACTTCCAGGAATCTGTCCATCTCACAGAGAGAAACATACATGGGTTGCATAAAAAGTATCAGGAGAAATGAGAAATGTATTGAGAAATGTCATTTCACCCAAATCCTTGCTAAATTATCCCGGAATAAATAGGACTTGAGCATGGCCTTCAGCTGTATTTCAATCAGATTTCATGATGTGGAAGTAATGTGTAGAACCATAAATGGCTTGTTGCCTAACCATAAAAGTCCCATGTCATTTAGAAGCGCTATGGAGTTTCAATCATATATTGTTGATTTGTAGTGCAATAGCTTAGTGGACACCAATTTGAGGTAAAAACTCAAATGAAACAACATTTTGCATAATTGCTGAGCTAATTTGTTGCATTTGCATCCTTATTCCAAGTAAGAAATTTTGATAGCTGGAAATTAAATAAGGGAAGAAGTTCATATGTACCAACAAGGTAATATTTTACTTCTTTAGCAAGATGAAGTAAGGTTGGGGAAAGCTAAGAAAAAGAAAATATTTCCATTGGCAAAACAAAGTTTTGGTTCCTTTCCATCATGGATTCCTTTCAATTAAAGCCATATGCTCTTGAGATTTTTCCCGAGTAAATGAATAATTATTAAAAACTTTACACTTTCAAGCTTCACTTTGTCGAATTGTTTGATGTCCATATTAAATTAGTTTGTTTTATAAATATAAATGAATCAAGTCTGTGGAAAATTACGAACTCATTTAACATGGATGATAATTAATTCATATGTACCCATGATCACACTGGTTTAGGCACTCCACGAGCATACTGGAGTACAAATGGTAAAGTATCACCTACTGGTTGATCCCACTGTCAAATATTAGTTGTTTCCTGAGCCATTAAGTCAAATTATGGGAAAGGATCTGCCCCCCTACCCTGATGTGTGAATTTCACATACCATTTGGCTAAGTTTTGGGTGAACTCTAACATCACCTACCAAACCGAACTGTGGGTTGATTATTGTTTTTATGGTTTTATGTTTTGTTGCATTGTCTTCTTCCCTGGTAACCCAGGATACCTTCATAAAGAACTTATTATACCTTGCAAAATAACCATAGCAGTCGATGCACCCCAAAAAAACCCTAATTATTATACCTTATTTACTACATTAAAAATGATATAATTAAAAGTCGTAAGTGCTTAAAGATCATATAAATGGCTAGAGGAAAGATATAAATGGTATAAGAAAGAACTATTTAAAATAAAGGCACATAATCAAGTTCATGACATTAAGTATAATAACAACTTATGAGAATTGGAATTGAGTACAGAGAAGTATTGGTATCATCCCATCATTAAAAATTTCATCATATTAGCATTCATGAAGGTGATGGCTTGTAGTCGTTCTGAATGTGCATGTGGTGAAATTTGTTTTTTGGCATAATTATGCATACTTAATTTGTAACCATTGTACTAGTGGTTTCCCATGTGTGATGCTTGCATAACTTTAAAATGTTATTTACTATGAATTAACTGTCATGTTTTTATTTCCAGAATTGAAGGAAACCATGGCAAGAGTGGGTTCTGACTTGAAGAACAAATTGGTTGATTCAGTGAAGAATACTTGGAATACAATGACCCAGTACAGCATGTTCAGCCGACCAGAGCCTTCTAGTATGGAATCTGAGGTTACAAAGGTAGGCTGTTACCATATTAAGTCCAAACATGTATTATTTAATGTGTATATACTCTGATACATTTATTATAGACCTTCAATGGGACCATAGTTTTTTTTTTTTAGGTAATCTACCGGTTAAGGTAGGTTTTTGGATGGACCCAACTATCAAATAAACATTTTGTGACTCCCCACCTAGCAAACTAATCTATATCAGGTCCCTCTTCATCTCGGTGTACTTCTTTCCTCCCTTCACCCCGTCCGACATCCCTATCCTGTTCCTCCCCTTAACTCACTTGCCCAACATTCTCCCCTCTATTACCTTCTTCAACATTCCACTACCGCTCAACACGCCTTTCATCCATTTTTCCTGCTTCCATAGGATTTCTCTCAACAAACCCCTCTCCTCACCCACCATCTCTAGTACTTCCTCATTTGTTTTCCTTTCGGTCCATTTCACCTTTTCCATTCTTCTCCACACCCACATTTCAGAAGCCTCCAATCTACGTCTATCCTCCTGCTTCAGCGACCACGTTTCCGCGCCGTACATAGCTACGCTCCATATCATAGGTTAAAATATATAAAAGGATAAAATGTTATAAAAATGATTCTTAAAAATAGGATTTCTCTCAACAAACCCCTCTCCTCCCCCACCATTTCTAGTACTTCCTCATTTGTGCTGGCGGGAGTAATAATAATTACTCCTGGAAGGGTCACCCATGCCAGATAGGTCGAAGGTTAGGAGCCAGACGAAAGGTAGTCCACGCAGCGTCTGTTCCTCAGTGAGGCGGCTGCAATGGCGTCTGACCCCAGTGGGGCGGCCATTAAGTGATGGTGTCACGTTAAAAACACTATTGAGGAAGGCAACGGGAAACCACCTCAATTATCATTCCCAAGAAAATATGATGGGACCATAGTACATGTGCAAAATCAATAAAAAAATTCACTAGGGGGAATGAAAATCTGTGACCTTCTAGTGCAGTGGACCGATATATCGGCTTTTGCATCTCGGGCAAAAAGTGCAACGGGCCAATATATAAGCTCAAACATAAGCTATTGTTTAAATTGCTATAATAATTAAAGTATAATCTTACTGTAATTTTTACATTCAACTGCAAGGGCTGAAACTCAATGTAATGATATGGTCATTTCTTTAACGTAATAGTGACCACTTTATTATGAAATGTTTAAAAAATAATATTAATATTGTGTCTGAAAGTCAAAATATTGCAAAAAAAATTTTTTCAAATTTATAACTTTGAAATAAATGCATAACTTTTTCAAATGATGCAGAACAATAGTATTATTATTGAATATTTCAATGTATATCCAATTGAAAAAAATGGTGTATCAATATCTAAAACAAAAACTTTAGGATATTTTTTCCCCAAGGTGATACATTTGACTGCAAATACTCCCCTGCAATTTTCGCTAGTACTTGGGTGCGACCCTGTATGTACGGTGCGGAAACGCGGTCACTGAAGCAGGAGGATAGACGTAGATTGGAGGCTTTTTAAATGTGGGTGTGGAGAAGAATGGAGAAGGTGAAATGGACCGAAAGGAAAACAAATGAGGAAGTATTGGAGATGGTGGTTGAGGAGAGGGGTTTGTTGAGAGAAACCCTATGGAGGCAGGAAAAATGGATGAAAGGCATATTGAGCGGTAGTGGAATGATGAAGAAGGTAATAGAGGGGAGAATGTTGGGCAATTGAGGAAAGGGCAGGAACAGGATAGGGATGTTGGATGGGATGAAGGGAGGAAAGAAGTACACAGAGATGAAGAGGGACCTGATGTAGTTTAGGTTGCTAGGTGGGGAGGTACAAAATGTTTATTTGATAGTTGTGTCCATCCAAAAACCTACCTTAATGGGTAGATTACTTAATAATAATAAAAATAATATCCTTGTGAAATATAGTCTGATTGTAGGAATTTAAACTAAAATAATTTTCAATGTAGAGGACTCATTACCATTACCATCCATGGTTTAAACCGAGCATGGTAGGTCTTGGCATGCAGTTTTCATGAATATGGGGGTCCAACTGTTGTTACAATAAGTAGGACTCTTAAAGTAATGGAATATCACTATAGGAAAACAGAAGTGAGAAATATAATATATTCTTGGAATACAGTTTACATGAATGAAATTTTTTAGCATGGATGTATCAAAACGTGAAAGTATGATTGTTATAATCAGAATCACTGTAATTTATGCATGAAAATAATACTTGGCTTTAAGATTTCAGAGAACTATTCACCTGAGGAATGAGTAATCAATTTCTCAAAATAAACCTGTCCTTTTAACTTTTCTCATGCAAATCCTTGTCATACTTTAATATTTAATTTTTCCAGAACCAGAAAAAATTCTACTGAGAGACAAAGGTACGGGACGTGTAAAAACTAATATCATGCTTCATCATTTTAATGTACTAAATCTACAATATAATTATGCTGTTGTATAAACTTACATTTTAACCTATATTGATTGAGAATGATTTTTGCTCTCTGATCTGCATCCATTTTCCCACATTTAATGGCACCAAACATCTATTAATATTATAGGCTATTGAAGCTCACCTTGGGCCATCAACTGTGTCTGCACCAGTGGATATTGGAGGTGATTCTGAGTCAGAAGGTGGAGACCCTGATGCAGATGTGGGTCTGGGATGCTTGAATAGGGGTCGCCGTGTTGACTATGTCTTGCAAGAAGCACCTCTCGAGAGTTTCAATGAGTACCTGTTTGCACTACAGAGTCATGTTTGCTATTGGTAGGTTTTTCTTTGGCATATAAATTACTTTTGATTCTATCAAATCTGTCAGAAATGGGAAAAATATTCAGATAATTTAGTATCATTCAAGAAGAAATGGATTAAATGATTGAATAAGTGATTTCACTTGTGTTGATATCTTGATCAAAATACTACCTTGATCAAAAGGTTCCCGGAATAACCACCGTGTGGCGCTCCCATCGTTCCGATTTGAGTTCTGTTTTTTTGTTAAATTGGTACATCTGTTGTTGATATTCCCTTTAAATCTTAGTGTCATACCTTGACATTTGCAAAAGTTACGTAGCCAAGAGTACATCTATCTCTGTGTGTGTTGGCGATTTTTTACAATTGCAGAAATGGATTTAAATTTGCAACAACGAACTTGTATTAAATTTTGCGTAAAAAACGGATTTAGTGGCGCACGGACGTTGGAAATGTTGGAAAAATGTTTCGGCAACGATTCTCTAAAAAAAAACGGTCGTTTACCAGTGGCACGAGCGGTTCAGAAGTGGTCGTGAGTCAATCGAAGATGATGAACGCAGTGGCAGACCATCGACATCGAAAGTCGGTGAAAAAATTGATAAAGTAAAAGAAATGTTGGTCAATAACCGCAAATTAACCATCAGAGAAATAGCGGAGGACTTGAACATTGCCTATGGATCCGCCCAAGACATTGTGGTTAATGATTTGGGTTTCCGTCGTGTAGCAGCAAAGTTGGTGCCAAAAGACCTCAATTTCATGCAAAAAAGAGACCGTGTTGACGTCGCAAAAGACATGATTTGCGAGGCTGAATCCGATCCCACATTCATCAAAAGGGTCATTACTGGAGACGAGACGTGGGTTTATGAGTACGACACGCAATCCAGACATCAGGCAAGTGAATGGCGTTCACCAAATGAGCCGAGACCAAAAAAACCACGTCGTTTTCAGTCAAAAAAGAAGGCAATGCTGACGGTTTTCATGGATTACAACGGTGTAGTGCATCATGAATTTTTGCCAGAAGGCCAGACAGTAAACAAAGAGTATTATTTGGGCGTTATGAGACGTTTGCGTGAAGCAATTCGCCGAAAGAGACCAGAAATCGTCGCACTGTGCGTCGAGACCGTCGCACAGTGCTATCATTATTCGTAATTTTTTGACGAAAAATGCACAAATACCATCCAACAGCCACCGAATTCACCTGATTTGGCTCCCTGTGACTTCTTTCTGTTCAATCGAGTTAAAAAAACCATTACGGGGAACGCGTTTTAGCAGCCGAGAGGAAGTAATGGAAAAATCGCAGGAAGCACTGATGGACATACCGAAAACCGAATATAAAAAATGTTTCGAGGATTGGATCAAGCGCTGGCATAAGTGTGTTGCAGTCGATGGGGATTACTTTGAAGGGGACAATATAGATTTAGATGAATAAACTTGTATTTTTAATTTTCTGAATAAATTCCGGGAACTTTTTGATCAAGGTAGTATTACTTCATCCTGAGAAAAACTCTTGTTGGTTCTTAATGAATGTGGCTGTTAAGAATCTTGATTGAAGGGTAGAGAGAAGTCTGATGATTGGATTAGCTTCACAAAAATTAATGAATATCAACTAGTACTTTCTCTTGTCTTCCTATTCGGACCTAGACTAAAAGCTATTGATTTTATTTGGTGGTTGTGATGTAATTTGTAATATCAAGTCCCTAGAAATTTGAATATAAGAATCTGCGGAATAAACTACTTTTTCTACTTTCCAATTACTAGGTATTGATGAAATTCAATGGATTGCTCATGGACATAGTGTATTAAATGTATCCTTTATTCTTTGCTTAGTTGTAAAATATTATGCCCTAGTGAAAATTTGTATAGAAATAAGTTTGTATTTTAGGAAAGGGCATTTTTCCCTCTAATTTGTGCAAAAATTATGCTTGATCAAGAGTTTACCAATAATCAGATGCTGGTCCTTTGCATTATCAAATTACAAGTCATCCTATGTAATATTAAATATATTTTGGAATGGTACTTTGGAATATTGAGCTTCTAATCCCAGTTTAGTTAAATAAATCTCTCTATGTGCCTTTACACAAAAATTATTGATTTAAATCTCGGCACATGGCTGCCTACTTTCATCACATTTCTGAAGATTTTCCAGAACTTTTGTTTTTTTTTCCAGAAAGATCCTACTCACCTCACTTTGCCACATTTTTTTGTTTCACACACATTTATTCACTTGCAGGGAATCGGAGGACACAATGCTGATGATTTTGACTGAAATATACCGCTCAAGTAATGTGAAACCAGACAGTGTTTTGACCGGGGCAGAGAGAGAAAAGTCACCAATGAAACTTCTGTCAGATCAATTCCTTGCATCTGCCTCACCTCCCAAGCCACAGTTCTCTGCACTCAGGTGAGTAACTAACTATTGCTTCCATACTTCTCCTCACCCAGGTACAACAATGCCATAGACACGAAATCATCAATGATTAATTCTCATGTTGCTCTGTGCTTGAAGTTACTGTGAAATGGGTCCAAGTTGTCTGTGGTTTCACCGTCAATTTGCACTATTAAAAATTCAAGAATCATAATGAGAGGTCACGTATATTAGTAGAGATAGTCGTGAGATGATTAGTGATTTCAAATGTGTACATACAAGTATTATAAGCAATAGATAAAAGGTTCACATCCTTCATTTTTTACATGATATTAATGAGCAAGTATGAATGTAGAAGACATCTTTGAAAGTACAAAGGCAGACATGGTCATAGGAATGAAAAGTTGGCTAACAGAAGGTATAGCAGAAGGAGATGCTTTTGGGAATGTTTCATTATCTACAGAGAAAACAGACCTAAGACTGGTTGGAAGAGTATTTATTGCAGTTACCTAGCAATTCAGTAGCTATCTCTATGTGACAATGGTGATGTAGAAGATATTTAATGTAAAACCTAGTATTAAAATCACATAAGCTTACTTATATGAGGTGTGTTTAAAAAATAATCAGAATTTTAATTTTTCGGATAATAATATTTATTTATTCTTATACATTGATGTTGTCACCTTTAATTCAACCCATTGGAGATTATGCACTTGTGCCAGCGCTTCTTCCAATCCCCAAAACACTTCTCAATCATTGAGATAGCCTTTAGTTCTTTCAGCGATCCACTGAAAATGTCATCTACAGCTGTAAAACGACGATCCTTCAAGGTTCTCTTAATTTTTGGAAATAGGAAAAAGTCACACGGAGCCATATCTGGCGAATATGGAGGCTGGGGCATCGTTGCAGTATTGTTTTTGGTCAAAAATTCACGAACAAGTAATGAAGTGTGAGCTGGTGCATTAGTGCGGTGCAAAAGCCATGAATTGTTTTTCCACAGATCCAGGCGTTTTTTTTGGATTGCTTCACGCAAACGGCGTTGAACTTGTAGTTGGTACTTCTTATTGACCATTTGACCTGGCGGCAGGAATTCATGATGCACTATGCCATTAAATTGAAGAACACAGTGAACATAACCTTCACGTTCGACCGCACTTGTCGAGCCTTTTTTGGTCTTGGCGAGCCAGAATGCCTCCACTGGGATGATTGAGCCTTAGTTTCAACATCATATCCATAAACTCATGTTTCATCACCTGTTTTTAATACGTTTCAGTAATTCTGCATTGTCATTTACTTCATTTAGTGACTCCTGAGCAACTTCCATTCACTGCTGTTTTTGTTCAAAATTCAACAATTTTGGAACGAATTTTGCTTACCCAAAATACTTATGAATACCGAAAAAATTGGGAAAAATGTCATGACATGATCCAATCGATATGCCTACATCATCAGCGACCTCTCTAATTGTGATTCGGCGATTGTTCATAACCATTCCTTTCACTTTTTCATCGATTGTTGATGTGCTGGGGCATCCAGGGCATTCGTCATCTTCAAGGTCTTCACGGCCCTCTTGGAAATGCTTATACGACTCGTAAACTCTTGATTTACTCATGGCAGACTCACCATAGGCCTTTTTTAACATTTCACACCCTTTGTTACACTTTATTTAATTTTTTATGCAAAATTTGATACAAATTCTTTGATCCATTTCTTTTAACAAATGATAATCGCCGAGTGCATAAAACACGTCTAATCTTAGTGGCTGTCACAGACAAAGTCCACAATGAAAACAGCTGAAAGTTTTATCATACTTCAGGGGCATGTATCCCAACATAATAAAAAAAAGTTTGACAATCAGACTCTCCAAGCCTGCGAAATGAAAAAATTCTCGTTATGTTTTGAACACACCTCGTATGCTCACTCAACAAATCCTCTTGATTCCAACATAGATGTTCTATCCCTAAAGTGTTTGTTGTAAACTTTGGAAAAATGATGCTAACGTGTACGTAACTGGGGTCATTACAATTGAACATTAAAAATCAGAATCTTGTTCTTAAAAAAAAGTGCTGAAGATTACTTTCAATTTGTTTTATTTAGAAATTCATGTTGCAAAACTTCATGCACTAATGTCAACAACAGAACTGTTTCACGCTGTGTCTAATTCGTCAAATTATATTACACTTATTATAAAATTCATTTGGAGTGTACAACTCAGCT